>JAUZNC010025884.1:0-64552 GCA_034780395.1 Vannuccia rotundouncinata | reverse complement strand
TGCAATATTCGCAGTTGTGGTTTTTCCCACTATCTTTAATTAATCTTTTGTTGCATAGACGAAATGGTTGATCAATGGAGTGAACAATGAAGTTGTGAGTGTGCAAATTTGAAGTTGGATTGTATAATTTAGATAATAAGATAATATATAATTTTTTCAAGTCGAAGATGTGTTATTAAACTAATTTTGTTATATTTTCTAAATATATTTTTTAAACAAATTTTATGTGTGTCATTATAATTTTAAATAAAAGTTATACTATTATACAATAGCTTTTATGTAATCATCCAAACGTTGAGTGAATTTGGTAGTGTTTAGCTGTTAAATTATTAAATGTTACCATGTTATAAATTGTTTATGGATAATTAATTTAACTTGACAACCTATAACCTAAAATTATTAAATCAAATTGAAGTTATTTGCCTAACACGCAAGGTTTGAACTTCCTTTGCATAAGGTTTAGATTGATCTGTCAGAGTATGTAGGTATAAAATGTATAATGGTATATTACTTTACTACACCTATCCCTATAAACGATCGAATGTTAAATTACCTAATCGATTTAAATACAAACAAATTGTATATGTCTGCACAAATAAATTGAAAAATTGAATTTTTTAAGCCTTTCATTAGAATTTTTCTTTGCACAGTGAAAAATTTAAAATATTATATAGACAGCGTAAACATTTGTTTTTTCTCAATTAATAAAAACAATTCCTATCTTGTGTGTTTTTAATTAAAAATTCACACTATCTCGAGTTACTAGAAGCTATATATGTACAAACGATTCTTAAATTTAATTTTAAAACTGAAAACAATGAATTGTGTGAAGAATATCTCTCATTATTTGATAATTCTAATTTTTCTTTGTAATAATTTTAGTCATTGTATAATATTAAGGCAGACATTTTTTCAAACGTTAAATTATTGTCCGAAACCTCATCTTTGTGCCGGAGATCCCTATTGCAGTCAGACTACCACAATAACATCTAGTCGTCTTCAATGTGCAAGCCTGTGTCTAGGATCTGTTGACTGTAGCGGTGTTTACTACAAAAAAGATGCAAAACTTTGTACTCTATATATTGGATCATGTAATGCCCCTACAAAAAACGTAAGTAAATTATTTTAATATACTATATATTGAATACTAATAATAGTTAAGTCCAAAAGTGGTGGGACCTTGTTACGGGTGGGGGGCATGGCTTTCCCCCCCCCCCTCCCCCTTTTATTTGTTAGTTGTGGGTCCTTTTTTACCATAGATTCTTCTAGTTCTTTAGATTGGCTCTCTGACGATGTGAAACTGGGTTTAATAAAGCAAGTATAAAAATATCAATAACACATATAAGTCAATGTATGATGCCATTAGTTAAGGAAATCGGAGAGGCGGAAATATACTTTACTTATATGACTGCAAACAAAATGGCAATACATTACATAATAGCAGTGAATATCTAGAAATAGAAATTATTATGTTTGTAAGATTTTAAAGATCGAAAAAACGAATAAAAAATATAATAATCTTGTTTTATGAATAGGTTATAACTAGAAAATAAAAACTTTATAGCAATGATTCAAACGTATTTAATGTTATACTGTTGAATTATAAAATGGATAAAAAGAGGGCCCCGTAACCTGTGACAACCTCACCTTTGCACTGCTTCGAGGTCCCTGCGTTTCTTTGAATTCATTGACGTTTCAAAACTTTATATTTGACAAAAAGACACCATTTTTAGAACAAAATTTCTTCTTTTATGAAAGTCAGTAATATTGCGTAAAAGTATTTATGCAGCAGATGGGGCCTCATACTTTGTTTTATGAAGTCAAGAAATGATTCATGAGTTTTACAAAAACATGAGGTGACGGTTGTTATCGAAGAAAAGTGGGCACCCCACCGAGATGTAAGACCCAAAGAATGCAACCGTGCATGCTTTGATGGAGCTTGAGATCATCCTGTGACAGCAAGAAGAACTATCTCTGATCGAAAAGTTCTGATAATTGTTGTTTCCATTTTCAACAAGAGTTTCTTCTAGTTTCAAACGCTAGATGTTTGAGGGTCAATTTATACGGAGAGATACCTTGTGTTTAAAAAAATCATAGTTCCGCAATATGAAATCCAAATGCCAAGATTGGAAATAAGGATTCAACAGACTATTTGTTTCGGAATTCGAAACGTTCAGGCAAAAGGTATAAGATATTGAAAGCGTCGCGCTGCTGATGTTCGCAATAGCATCAATGATTTCCTTAATTTAGTGAAAGAGAGAAAACTTCTGAAAGAGTTTGCTGGATTAAAAGTCCCCCATGGAAAGATTGTTGAGGCCATCTTGATTATGTTTCGAAGGTATATAAGGTGTGAACAGTGAGCACTACTATATTGATTATATCGACAGTTACTTTATTGTTTATATTCTAGTGTATTGTGTTTTCTATCCAACGCTTAGATGCAATGAACATAATAAAATTATAATTCTAAATATATTACAACATAATAAAAAAATAAAGCTTATTAACAAACCCCTATAAAATCAACGCTATACGTGTACAGAAACTCACTAATATCGAATTTGAACCGTTCAATTGTCTGAAAGCAATTTAATATATAATTATGATTTTGTTATGAGCAAGGAAGTCCCTTTTAATCACTAACCAACTTCTGTCAAATCATCTCATGTTCTAATAGAAAATCCTCATTCTTTCGCTTACTTTTACAAACAAGACATTATGAGTGATGCTAACTGTTTAGTAATATTATTATAACAGAAAATATTCTCTAAAAAAGTAATTATACACATTTTTAAAAACCACTTAATCGATGGACTGATTGGTAAATATCTTACCGTATGAAATGCGATTTAAAATTATAAATTCACATTAGTTTGGATTTATCAACTAGAAAAATCTGACAAAATTTGGCTTATTTCGTCATGCTATTAATTGGGTGTCCACTATGTGGATTTCAAACTTAATTGAGTTTACAAATTTAATTAATTAACACGAATGAAGATAAATATATATATCAAATTCATTAACATTAAAGAAATTACATCATTTAAATAAGGTTTACTTTTACTTTACCAATTACAATAGTCTAAAAAAATATAATCTACACATTTTTAAAAAATGATATGAACATTTATAAAATAAATCAGAATAATATTCATTATATCCTTTGTCGAATACGAAAAAATTTGAAATCTATGCCAATTATTTTTAGTTTAACAATTAGAATTTACCATTTATAAGATAAAAGAAGACTATGGCGGCCGGGAAGGGTCACCTGTATATATGCGGGATATCTCCAAATATCCCAGATATCCACCTATACATCTATAGAGATATCCACAATATTTGTAATTGGTGACGCGAAGGGTCACATGTGGATATCTCAAGATATCCAACTAAAACATTGGTGACCCCTACCGACCGCCATAGAAGTCGCAGTACAAATCGAGCAGAGACACTCACAGTCCATTTTCATCTTCTTGGGTTTCATCAATGTAACATAATTTATCAATCTAGCAGCCAGTAGCGTAGTGGTCTATATGACGCATTCGGTCGTTTGGTAGCTGATTTGAAGAGGTCAAAACCAGTCTGTTACCGGACTGATTATACTGTTACTTTCATTATCTTCTCCTTGCCTGCATGCGGAAATAACTGTTAGAAAAATAAATAAGTTTATCTTAATTATGTTTATCCTTTCCCAACAATCCAATCCAATATTATATTATTTTTTGTGTATTTTTGGTTTTAGATGCATTTCTATGGTAAGCATTCGCAATTTTTTTATTTTATTAAAAAAAAATTTTCAAATGTTTTAATAATAATAAAATTTGTCTTTTTTATTTAAAAAAATTTAAAGAATCGGTTGAATTCAGGTCATGTCAAGACATCCGCACAAAATATAGCATACTAATTGATGGTTATTACACGTTGGAGATTCCAAGACGCGGTCTTCCGTCCAAGACTGTGCAGGTTTATTGTGCAGGGGATTTTTCAGGAAACTACTTTGATGTTGAACCAGCGGGTAACTATGCAAATTGTGCAGGTTATTCAGGAACAGAACCTAAAAAACTTTCTAAATGGTTCATTGGGAAAAGGTCTTTTTCAAAAATAAATGTAAATCTCACGGTAAGAATTATCAATAAACGAAATTACTATTTCTAAAGTTGGTTTAACAATTTAGATTTTTAGGATTTTTGTAATTCATTTTGGTTTGTAATCAAGTAAAAACAAATACTTAATTGAAAACATGTCGCTACTAATATTTGGTTAATCTACATTAATACAATAATTCATAAAATCTAAAATTAATCACTTTTGAATTTAGGCGCATTTTTATTGCAAACATTATAATCCTTTAAGTATACTATAATATTTATATAGAAGTGTTTGTATTTATTCATATATATAATACAATATTAATTAATTAATTAATAATTTACTCAAACACTTGACAAAATACAAAAATAGCAGATACATATAGTCGGAATACTTGTAAAAGTTGGTTTTATTATTTTTGTGTAAAAATTTTTGCTTTTATGGATTTTATGTTATTGCATTTTGTTAGGTATCTAGAAAAAGCTGAAATTTACTAATAAACATCTTACGTCTTTTTTGGCTATTTCACAAATCTATCCTGATTGGTTCGCATTCCCTCCCCTTTGGGGGAAAACTCTTTTTTCTATATCAACAATTTAATTTCGCATAATAAGTATCGTCCGCTACCACACTGAACAAGTTTAAATTAGCCGATTATTTTTTAATCCCGCAAAATATGTCGTGATTATGACATATTTGAAATTTCCGACCAACTCGATGCTGATTGGCTCAACATTTTTGTAAAAATGTTAATCAATTTTTCTCTTAAAGTGATGGTGGAGGATCGACCCATCAAAATAGAGAATTTTCACAAATTTTTTTTCAGACAATCAGTAAAGATTTAAGAATGAGGATTTATTTTTGACTGTAATAGAACAGGGTCATTCTAGTTAAATGTGTTTATTATTTTTATATATTGAAATAATACAAGAATATTTATGAGAATGAAAAAATACTGGTAAATGGGAGTGTGCAAAATCGAAAAATAAAATACGTAATATTAACTAAAATGTGATAAAATTTATTCATGTACGCACCTTTTTTTTACTGGTTCTTTTTTATAAATGATTTCATTTTACTCAGAATATGCGGGTGGTAACCAATGATTACACCTTCACTACCGGTGTCAATCGAAAAGATATTTATACTAAATACGGTCGATCAGCTTCATGTAAGAGGGGAATAGGGGCCCCCTTTTCAATCAATTTGGACGGAACTCCATTCAAGTTATCGAGTCAAGTAAAAAAAAATTTAAAATTAATTATGAATGCCATTTATACGTTATAGAACATAATAACTCATTTTAAATCGCAAACTATCCTATTAGATCACTAAATTACATCAAATTTAGAAATATCCCGATAATGAGTATTTAGACAATATTCCGAATAACCTTTTCTTTTTCTAACATAAATTATAAGAAAACTATAATTTGGTTATATTTTGGAAAGTCATGAATTTAACTGTAGTTTTTAAAGATATTTCTACATTATGAAAAGTAAAAACCTTTGTGTAAAAGGATTCATATGTTAATGTATTCTTCCATTTTGGCGCCATCCTGGAGGGGAGGGGGGTTGACTATGGTCAATTGGGTGCGCCTGTTTCAAAAATGAAGTTAGACTAGATAAAAATTAATCTTCTAAAAGGGATATTAATATACTCTTTTTGTTGTAAGAAGAATGATACAAAATGCAAGCAATCCAGTATTTTAAAGTTAATTGGTTCGCAATTTGGAAAGTATTTTGATATTAGTAAATAGGATTATTGAACCAATGCAGCAGGCCTTACAATGTCACTTCCCTGTAGGGCGAATTAATGGAAGTGTATCAGGAAACAAATACAGTGCTGAGTAAGTAGAAGTGGAGGAGAGTAAGAAAAAAAACAATACTCCATTTGATTCTGCTTTGAATACCAGGAAAATAACAGCGACTATTCGGTTATAAAAGTTGTCGGCACTGAGATGAAAAAAAGAAGAAAAAAAAGTGAAAGACATTTAGGGATGGGAATTTTTAACTATTTCCCATAATATATTAAAATCGTGGGCGTTTGCTCATGCAAAAGTCACCCCCTCCCCGAGTGAAAAATCCTGGTCTGCCACTGCTGTAATACATTCAATAATAATAACAATATAATTGACAATAATATATTATTATGAGTAGTTGTTTAGGGGGAAGTCTGTACCAAAAAAATATAATTTTTTTGAACAAAAACCCCTTCCGACTCCGGTTAATTTCCGCTCCTTTACATGTTAAATTATTTCGTGCTTTTTTTCATGTTAAATGTTTGGCACACCTTTATTTGTTAAATTTACACGAACCTTTACTAGTTAAATTCTCATCCAATAGGAATCCAGTTAATTCAATGTTAAAATTAATCCCCAGGGATTAAATACTTTAGATTATTGTTCGCAGTTTTTGGGTCCTATGTAAAATTAAATCGGATTTAAGCGATTAAAGCACAAGAAAGGCCTTAATTAGCCCTTTTAAATTATTGACCACCAAAATTCCCGCGGTTCTAAAAATAGGCTTGACAGCTGATCGACACCTATTGGCTGATACATTTTCACTTTCACCAATGCTTGTGAAAATTTTCATCCAGAAATTAAAAATGAAATCCTTAGTTTAAAATAAGGATGAAAGCATCTGTCTCATTGTTGACCTTTATTGAATGCTACAGTGGGAAAATTTTTCCGTTAAGAGTTAATTCCCATATTTTTTTCTCTCTGCAATGTGTGGGAAAGTTTTCCACGGGAATTAGATAGTATTGGCGGTGAGTATGGTATAGTTAAAAATAGACATGATAACATCTGTCTTATTGTCACTTCTTTACAATGCATGCAAAATTTTGACAGAGAATTAAAAATATTTGGCGGTGAATCAAATTTAAATTAAAGTTTAACGCGATGCGCTGTACTTGATTACTTTTATTTCGGCTATACAGTATCGGATTTTAATAATGTTTAGGTCGATTAGTACTATATTGCATATGGAGAATTAGATTTGTCTATTAAAAACATGATTAGTAATAGTTATCGATATCTGATTTAAATTGAAATCATCCATCCAATCAGCGTCAGGTAATATTGCAGTGTTATATTGATTAGAAATGTATATATATATAAAAATTAGTAAGTCACATTTCTCATAATTTATTTTACTACGCTACGAAACGGTTGTTTCTTCCCCTCCGCGGACTTAAAACTGGAAATATTTTACTATTCTTGTAAAAGTCTATAAACATGAATCACCTTTATGCAGTTAATTATATATGTTTAAGTTTGAAAGCGAAGTAAAGAAACATCATCACCTGACAATAAGCCTGCACATCCTACTCGCTGTAAGTAATTTACTTCTCTTCGACAGGTCAACAAACAAGAATTACACATTAAATTATATTTCTACATTTAAATTTTAACATTTTAATCGACTATATACACCATTGCAAATTAAGAAAATCTATTACATCTTAATTAGGTATATTGTATATTTAATTATCGTATTATTATCGTATAATAAAGTGTTATTAATATTCTTATCATTAGAAATGCTGCGCTCTCAACAGATTCCAGTCTCCCATCTCACAACTGGAAAGCATCGTATTACTTAATTGAAGGCTATAGCTCGTCATAATTCGCTCAATGAAATAGAAAAGTCAACTTCAATTAGTTTTGATAGTTGTGGTTTTATTCCAGTCAGTAACTATTTCATTGATTTAGTGATGAATAAAAAATGTTCATCTCCAGGCGAAATGAAGGACTGTGAGAGTATCTATATTTCCATGGCTAGTACACTACTGAGGGGTAAAGCTGACGCTTCTGGATTATCAAAAACAAGGCATCATTTCACTGCTGTGCACAATCTCCAAAGTATACATATATATGGAAATATATAGATTGAAACTATATTATCATTTCTGGAAAATTTAAAAGGTGCTGGTTATGACACGTATAAAATCGATATAACTCGAGACAATTCTGGGTTTTTCCAACTCGACGAACTGATAGAATATTTCATAGAATTGAAACAACGTCACGTAGGAATTTCTAAAGAGCAAACTTATATAGAACCAGAAATTCGGTATCCAAAGACACTATTTCAGGCAATCGTCAGAAGATTTACCTAAAATTCCAACAGATGTTGCAATCCTGCAAAGTTATGGAAGATCTGGGAAATCGTTGGTTTGATTGGGTGCAAAGCTCTGAGAAATTTATTTATTCTCGGGACGAATCTTCCTCACGTGGACTCTCAAGAGTAGACATCAGTATACCCTATCATAAGGAACAATACCAACTATGGAATATGTGACATTAAAATTAGAAGGATTTCATAATTCTATCCCTTCTCACCTAAGTTGGTGTACATCATATGCAGCTATGTGGAAATCAATTGCGGATAATTTTATTCATAATTTGATTGTGGTTGATGAGTCCTATAGATCGATTGAAAATGAAATGGGTTTAGCAATCATAATCTATAATCTATAATAACATTACAAGAAACGTTGTTCGATTTACTGTAAAGAAATGATCTTGACGCGGACAACAAGTTATGGCGCGATTTATCTTATCATGCACACTCCCAATTGATATTACATTAACGCGTTTTTCGAGAATGCTTAATGATGAGTGGGTGGAGGTAACTGGAGCTCGTTATAGGAAACAAATGCTGTAAGATATAGAAGACATTACAAATTTCACTGATAAAAGCAGTGTTTTCAAATATGTCCCTACAATGAGTCAAGAGTTTATAAAAAATTTCGGTTTTAGTACTCATAATAATACTAAACCATGCATTTCAGGCAAAAAAATAACCTAAGATCAATTACATCAGCCACGTCCACCTAGAAGACGTGCTCGATTTAAAACTAACTGATTCATTAAATTTTTACGCAAAAAGTTAATTACAACAGATTAACACCTTTTTATACTCAATGCAGACCATTACTAATATCTTCCAATACTCCTTCACAGACAGCCATAAAAATGAGAATGAAGACACCATAGAATTGACTGATTTAGCAATAACAGAGGGTAATAATAATACTTTACTACTATCTCACTCACAAACACTTTCTCAGCCATTGAAAATGTAATCAATTGAATACTATAAAATTGTAAAGCTAAGGAAACTCGTTCGAGGCAATTACGATATTTATACATTTATGGTATACATCCCCTCTCCAATACCCGAGACTCTTAACCAATCTTCAAGCAGTTCCATGTGTCATATATTATAAAAAACAATTACGCCAGCAATTATCTACTATGAAAGAAACCATTTAGCCTATAACAATGGACAAAAATGTTGCATTGGTGATCCACAGCCATAAAAGAAAACCTACCGGTGTATTTATCAGCGATGTTAAATTGACCTATTAATTACATTCACACACTTTCTCTAATAATTAACCCAATTATCAACTCTATACTAACCTCATAGCAGAACTAATAACATTAACAATAATTATTAATGATATTTTCATATAAATTATACATACAATTTATTATGATTTTACAATTTATCTAAAAATGTTGTATTGTATTGTATGTAAACCTTGTGTGATTATTTTGATGTACTTTTTTCTATTAATTTTGTATTTTACATTTTCGCTGCATAAATTCTTTCCCTTCACTTTCAATAAATCTTCCTTTTTTGCTACATAATTTTTCTATTTTTCTTTCTGAATATATATTTCTTAATGAAGCATGTGGATATTTAGTATGAGAGAACAGAATAGTGAAAATATAAGAATAAGGAAGATTATTCATACTGACTGCTAAAAATTCATAAAGATCACTAAATATCCTTAATAACTCATCTTCACACTATGATTTATAAAGACCATCGCTTCTGGATTAAGACAAGAATTAATGGAATTATGCAAATAAACTGCTGAGTAATGATATTTTTTTTAAATGTGTGTGTTGTCATCTTTTAAGATAAGGTCAATGAATTTTTATAATGAAAAATTTGATTTTGTTACTCTTAAAGTTGGAGCCAGAAAGGATAGTACGTTATTAAGAGGAATAAAATAAATACGTGGGAGAATTATTAATGAAAATCATTCTCGTTTTCCAATAATGTTCATGTTCATTCTCTAAGTTTATTACTGATGAAAAAATCCTTTAAAATTTTATAAATACATACATACAATGGTTCAAATTATAAACTCTTCCTCCTCAAATTTTCCAATGATATTCATTACTTTCACACAACATGAAATTTCTTGCTTTATCTGACTCACAATTATATCATTATACTCGACTAATGAATTTCAATATAAATGCAGCAGTATATCGATTAGAAATGGTATATCAATATAAGATAAAAGTAATAAAAATATGGCAGAATATTATACTCGTTTTCAATGAACAACGCATTCCAATAGCATTCCATTAGTTCTACGAATACGGTCAAAATAACCTCTGAAATTATTTAATTAATCTGTTCCCAGTAATCAAAAGAATTGAATAGAATTAGTGTTCTATTAATAGACTAATAATAGAAATGGAGAAGATATATGGTGATGTTTTCTCTTTTCATTAGAATCTATTCACTAAAAAGAAGATGATTGTACTACTGCTTTTCCAAATTTTGATATGATTGTTACCAATATAATTGAAAGTGGGGAAATCAAATTTTTGATCCAATAATCTCAGTGCTTACCTTCCTTAAATACTTTTCAAAGAATGCAATAGCACGTGCAAATGCCACATGCAATCACGAATCTCTTAAGAATAACGTTCTTTATATATATTCACTGATAAATTTGCAAGATGGATTGATAATCGTGGAGCATAGGTGAGTTAAATTTATGATATTCTAATTAAATAAATTATTACAATGGAATTTTCATTGGAATTTTCGCCGCCTCAATAGTAAAATCTGATGAAGAAGCCATGATGATGAGAGTGAACAGTAGACCGATCGAGAGAGACAACCGTCATAAAACTCGTAAGAAGTGAGAATGAAATCAACAACTCATACATCTCTTTATTTTACATGATACTCAATTCTCATTCGTCAGAATTTAACTAATAAATGTGCGGAGAAATTTTAATAGTAAAGGTGAGGAGAAATTTAATATGTAAAGGAATTGATTCATGAAATTTCATGCTTTTCTATGCCTTTGTCATCGGAGGATCTCTAATGAATGGAATGACATTAAGCGTAGGAGGATTTTAACAGAATACTTAAATGACTCACATGAAACTAATTGCGGGAATTTTGGAGCTCAATTATTTAAGAGGGATAATTAAGACCTTTTCCGTGCTTTAATCGCTTAAATCCGATTTTATTTTGCATAGAAACCAAATACCGCGAATGATAATCCAAAAGAATTTTTCTCAAGGATTAATTTTAACTTGAATTAACTGTACTCTTATTAAATAAGCATTTAACTATTAAAGGTTCGAAAAGAATTTTAAATGCAAAGGTGTAGAGAAATATAACTAGCAAAGATAAGAAGAAATTTAACTAGCAAAGGTGCGGAAAAGTTTAACATAGGTTTTACCGGAGTCCGGAGGGGAGGGGGGTGGTCCTCTCGACCAATCAGAATCAAGAAAAAATTGTCACGGACCTCATCCTCTCCTACTACTAACAAGCTTTTATAAGATTAGTTATGTAAAGTATATTTAACAAAATTATAAATTAGGAAAAATTAATACATTAAATTATTAAAACCATTTTTCACTTTTCTTCAGGTAGGATTTATTAGTGATGGTTTCAGTCATAAGGTAATAAACAAGTTCATCAATAATGCTCGGACCAGAGCCTCTGCAAAATGTTATGGGTTTTGTGGTGCATGTTCGATCACATTTGAACCCAGATCACAAAGTGGAGTTTTGCTTGAATGGAAAGTTTGATTGGATCTATCGACTCCCAATTGTATTTTGATGAACTTTTTTAATATAAAAGGCAATATGGAACACTATCTCCAGAAAGTCAATCATAATTACTCTTTTTCATTTGTTTTATAATGTAAAAACTCTTCATAAATTATTTAACTGATGGATACAAAAGTTTTTATTTTTTATTTATATAAATTGTTTTGTAACTGTAGCAAGTAAATTAAATTTGTTGAAATATTTATAACACATATGTAATAAACCAAAATAAAAAATGTTTTATTGTCTTTTAATTAATTAATTAAGAGGTTAAAAGAAAATATTAGAAAATTCAAATAAATTATTTAAAATTTTCAGTTAACTACTGTTTTCAGTTACCAGCTATAAAAATAATGCTATAAATAATTCTAGGCAATTGTTCAAAATATTTACAATATCAAATATTTTGTATTTGCGTTGCTAAGACAATGAGTAAATTTTACAAAGGAAATGCTAATAGTGGAGAATAATTCAAAATTTACATTTAAAAATTTTTAAATAAAAGGAAATTTTAATAATTGTCTAGAATTACCTATTACATGATTTTTAAATAAATACTCGAAAATATAATTAAATTTAAAAAAAAATGTAATTTTTTATTATTAAAAAAAAACTGTAATTTTGTCATCACAAAAAATTAAGTTTTTTAATTTATGGTAGATTTCGATCAAAAATAAACAGTTTAGTAACTTAAAATGTACAACTCTACAAATGCTGTACTCAGAAAAATGTTGAATAATTTATTTAGAGAAGTTAGACAAATGTATGGAAGAACTTTATTGAATTGTATTCTGCTTATAAAACTCGTCTCTAATTTTATTAAAATCAGTTTTATGATATTAACAATAAAAATATATTGCTTTCAAAAGATTTTATTAAAACAATTTTTAACTAATGCGAGAATAAGAACTCTTTTAGAAAAATAAATATTTAATTAGGGGTCTTGATACAATACATAATACATATCTGAATTATTCAAATATTATTTTTCTGCGGAGATGGCTGCATCTCATAAAAGTTTTTACTTAACTTAACTAAACTAAACTGAATAAATATTGTTTCTGATTTGTTCAGATTTATATTTGTTTTTAAAATCTACAAAATGTCATATTTATATGATAATTTAACGATAAATATAATGTATCAGCTTGTAACAGTTGTGTTACGTTAATATGAGTCGTGTAGCTTCATTATAATATAAAACAAAGAATGATTCTGAACGGATATTATTTTCAAATATTTTTTATTTTATTTAATGTTCAATTTATAAATGGTACAGAAATCACAGTTTCTACCTTCAAGAAACTTTCCAGTTGTCCGAAACCACCGTTCTGCTCTTTAAAAACTCTTTGCAAGAGATATAGTTTCAAACTACCAACACGCCTTGACTGTGCTCGAAAATGTCATGAACGGCTCAATTGCAGCGGAATTAATTACGAAAAACAAAATAAGCAATGTACCAATTACGTGGGATTTTGTGATGCTCCCATTAAACGAGTAAGAAATATATCAAATTGATTTAATCCTGTTCATTAACCTTTACAAAGTCAGAATAGTTATTTATAGTCATGTTAAATAAACAATATTTGGCTAATTTTAGTGGTAATAAAATTCGGAAAACGCGGTAATATATATTTTTTTGTTTTATTTTATACTTATACATATATTATTTATATATATTTATGAATTTACTTTCAGGTAACTTTTTATGGTAAGTTAAAGCAAAATTGATTCTTTTGTAACATAAACTATTTATTATGGTCATTATTGTTGTTCTATATTTTAAATTAAAATATTCATAATAAGATAAAATAGTAAATAAAATGTTTTATTTAATCGGTTTTAAAGCGTCATTGATTACATTTTGAATATTATAACAGTAAAAACTTACTATACCTCGCATAATTTACTGATTTTGATATATTTGTAGATATTTTTTTGTATTAGCAAAAAAAACTTTAAATATTCAAATCTAAATATTTGATGTTATTATTTGTTACCAAAATTAGTTTAGTAACCAACTTCTAGATATTTCCTTTTATGGTTTTAGAAAACATTCCTGAATTTAAGTCATGTCTAGAGATACTGAACAAGCTTGGTGTTTACCTGCCCAATGAGTACATTTTGACGATTCCAAGGGCCGGAGGTACTCCCTCCATGAAAGTTAAGGTTACCTGCACAGATGATTTCACTGGAAATTATATCAGTGTACACGAAAAAAGCAATTACATCGTAATTATTCAATCAAATGGACGACCTACACATGTCTTTTTTGAGAAAATAAATGTTTCATTCGAGGTATGTGATAAAATTAAAACTTTAATTTTTTTAATACATCTAACACATTGTTCCATTTAATATATTTTTTCATAGTAAATCTAATTTATTTAATTTTTTAAAATTTCTTTTATTGTATTGGGAAAGCTTTGTAAACACTCACTTAAGGAGTAAACACAATTTGTTATCTTTTATATCAATATAGAAATGCATACATTATTCTGTTTGTTTTTTAGAATATGGAAGTTTTGGCAACTAGTTTTACCTTTGCTTCCAGACCTATGGGGAATATTTTCAAGGAAAGTGGTTATGGCAGAGGAACAGTTTGTTTGGATAATAAGAGTGGTCAATTTGGATGCAACCTTGAAGGAACACCATTTAGATTTGCAAGTACTGTAAGTGCAGTAAACATGAGATTTATTGTTAGATACTCTAGGAGCTCAAGTGGTGGTGTAGTATATACAACGTGATGCACAGAGCTGAACTCTTAAACAATCCACTAATTGAAGGTCCAAAAACAACATTTTGTGGGTAACCAAATTTCTAAAATGGCCAATCCCTTTTTGTTTGTCCAAGCCTATTTTAAGCAAAGTGCTATCATATCCGTCAGGTCTGTATCTACAGAACCGTTCGACCTAGGAGGTTGTCCGACCACTCGAGAAAGGTTACAATATACCCGCCAAGGTAGCTGGAGGTATCCTTTGGATGACTAGACAGAAAGAAGAAGTAGCCTCAAGGAACCTCTTAAACCATGAGAAAGACCTTCATGTGGCACAGCTGCTGGAATGGTGTATCTTGGAAGACAAAGATGTCAGTGAATTGAGCCTACACCAAGTTCTACGAAGATTGGCCATGTTTGTGCAAAGACGCTTCTGGATTACATATCATCCATTAACAATCTGTTTGACGCTGGAATCAGACTCTAAAACATTTCTACTCGAGCTGACATACCCCAGGATGTTGTTGACAAATTACTTGAATGCAGCGAAATTTTTGAAAATATATATCAAGAGTTTGTTGAGACGAGATTTCAGGATTAGGAGAATCATCTACATGATACAATCCCTACCAACTGCAAGACTGTTTTTGTGAAACATACTTCTAATCAGTCCACAGCAAAGATATCGATTGCGTACATTGACTATGCTAGAGAAAGAGGGTACTGTAAGCTAGAACTAAAGTATGAATTGTCCAGCACATCCCAGTTCCTCATCACTCAATGTAAAGATGGAATCAAATTTAAGAAGCCCCATAAAGGTTCATTAGTTAGTAACTTGTCAGTTAACTTCAATGGCAGTAGACGAGAAATGTAAAGATGACACTCAGATGACAATAGTGGACTTCATTGCATTTGTGCGAAAGCAACCGATGAAAAAGATAGGCCTTCACACATTCGGGAAATTAGCTGTTAGTTTTTAAAACAGAATTCTTGTTACAGGATCCAAGTCGACAAGAATGTACATTATTGTTGATGTTTATCAAAAAGGATCCAGTACAAACCACTACTACCTGTCGATCTTGATATGTTCTGTTAGCTGGCACTGAAACACAGATTGCAGAGCTCTCAAGCAACCAAGAAGAATCCAACAACAGAGTCATGTTCCATATTAATGATGGTGTTGTGAAACATGGAGTTCAATGAGTCTTTTTTGTCTCCCCTGACCTCATATTCCACTTCAACAAAATGTTGCAACTACAAAAGCTTGGTAACCGGAAAAACAAAGAAAACTGTACTAGCAGGCCCGATGACTTGTCTCCTCCATTCAAATGCCCAACATCATGTAAATGTTCCAAATCTTGCACTTAAAATGGGCTACACAGTTTTTTATGCAGTGTTTCTAGACCCTCCAGGAATCAAGTATAGGCTGTTTCGTAATTAGTTCCGTTTTCTATCATGAAAAAGAAAGTGCTGTGCGAGTGAGTTATAGAGTTATATTCAAACAATAGTTAAAATATATAGTTCATGATAAGAGTTCAATTGGGTGATACAGCAATTTATATTAACAATAGACTAAATATAATTACCATTGCTTTCAATGATAAGGTTGAAGTCTTCCGTCATCTTTGTTAATGCCTTATTCATTCGAGCATTTGTGAATAATGGTAGTTGTTCACTCAAAAATAATTCAAGATCACAAAGGTTGCAATCCGGAGAGTACGGGGGCTGCTTGAGAATTCTGACTGCAGTGCTATTCAAATAAGCCTGAGTGTTAATCGATACATGAGGGTGAGCATTGTCATGGACAAATCTTATGTTCTCCATCAGAAGAGGTTCATGCAGATTTGCAAAGTGCGGTCGCATGGCTTGATGGAATCCAATATATACTTCTGAATTAACAGTTTTTCCCTTTTGGCAAAACAATAAAAAAAATGTTGACCACGTGTAGATACAGCTATGATAGCGAGGAACTTCTTTTCCATCATCGATCGTCATGTTGCCTGTCTCCATCAGGTCCAACCCACGATCCAATAGTAATACTAGGTTTCAAATGCCTGGCATAGAACCATTTTTCATCTACTGTAACAGTATTCGACTGAGGAACACGTGACTCAAAAGAGAGCTGATTTAACAAACAGACAGAAGTCAGTTATTAGTATGTAGAGATACAGAAATTTATATGATAAAAACCGCAACTAATTACGAAACAGCCTATAATTGAACAAGAACAATTAATTACAAATAATAATTGTCGCGCGTAACATACTAAAATTATCTTGGCAATTATCTTATAAATCATTGACTTTTGGATACGAACCTGTATATACTGACACCCCATAATTTAACCATTGCGCACATTTTGAGTGGTTGGGCAACCTCCTAAGCCAATCGGTTCTGTAGATACAGTCTTTGCGGATATGGTAGTACTCCTCTAAAAATGGGCTTGTACCAACAAAAGGGGATTGGTCATTTAAGCTATTTCGCCGTCAGTGGAAAATGTGTTACCAACCAAATATTGTTCCTGGACCTTCAATTAGTTGATTATTGAAAAGTTCAGCTCTGTACATGAAGTTGAATATTACACCATCATGAGCTACTCTAGTAATACATAAATTGAAGTATTCTTCATAGGAATTCCACTAATAAAACACTTGTTTTAATAAATAATATTTTTATTATGGAGACAAATATCTTGCACAATTTATCATTTCTCTGTCTTGGATAAATGCATATAATGATGCATGGTTATAAAATAACCTTTATTATTTTTGTGTCTGATTTTTACAAACTGTGAATAAAGGTGACTTACCTATTTTGAAAACTTCTCAGTACATAGTTAGCTAAATGTATGTTTAGATTTATATTACTAAATTTAATTTAATTAAAAAATTTTGCATACGTAAGATGATCGTGAATATCTCTTATTTTGTACGTTACGATTTTAATTTTCAGACTGTCGAGCAAATGCCTGATACGACAGATCAATTATCCAAATTAATATGTAATAGAGTTTTCAATACCGACAAAACGTCTTTTAATGGAACGTGCATGAAAACATCTATATCATCAAAATGTTTAACCTGCTCCATGATGTACAATGGTAGACCTGGTGTCAAGTTGGAATGGATCAATTAAAGTATATATTTAGACTTAACATTCTTTAATCATATTTGAAAATTAAATTTAATGCTTTTTAATGAAATTTTACAATAAATTATTGTTAAATATAATAAATATTCCTTTCATCTTTTAATTTCCGTATTTATTTTCATCTTTATAATAAGTTCTTACATTACGTAAGGGCTGGGATATTAGCCAATGAAGACATTTTGTCTTGAGGGTCGATTTCTAACAATACAGTTTCAATACTTGCATGTGCTGATTGGGCTGTTTCGTGGAATGAGTTGGGCAATGGTAGTCTGATTCAGACGGTTCATTACGGTTGTCCTCAAATGTCTGTCCATTTTTGTCATCCTCAACGTCTAACATTAGACAGGTGTGGTAAGCAGTGGTCCCTTAATTGCCTCGTGCCTGACTTGAACAATGGACAAGTTTAAACTTGCCACATGCTCGGTTGAACCATGTTGACCTTTGCAGCGGAGATAGGATTGGTAGCGTCCGGCAACCATGTATTTAATCTTCATAGTCAAATTGGGTAGCCTTGCGCGCCATCTTTGCCCTAAACATGTCAGAATTAGTCCGAAATGTGGAACAAAGACTCAGATTTGAATGAAGAGATCTTGCAGCGTCTTGGGTAGTTTTTGAGCCTGTTGTGGTTTGGAAAGGTATCCTGTCAACTTGGTGATAGCTTCAAACTCGATCCACTGAATAATTCCAGCTAGGTGTTCTTTGACTCATCTCCGTCCATTTCGACCGTTATGGGATAACCAATTACCTGACCATTGACAAATCCTTTTAGATTTGTAAAAGTTAGGCTTTTAACATGATAAAGGATCCATCAGCACATCTGAGATCTATGAAGTTGAGTTATTTCTCCTGAGATTTTATGATGCATAGTGATCCCACCTTGATATCGGGCATAAAAAACATTGATAAATTTGCGGAGCCGCGGCACCCACCTTTAAATTTTTTTCTATGAAATTTTCAATAATAGAGATATTAAAAAATTTAAGTTGTCTTATTTAATTGATAAGTAACACTATAACTGCGAAAATCTATTGATTAGCTTAATTTTCCGACCCAGTTTTAATATATAAAAAAAAATCAAAATTTATAAATATGAATATGATCATTTTCATTTGTCGGAAAATAAAACATGTTTTTAAAATATATAAATTAACTAGCCTGTGCCGTTTACTATCGAATAAGCATTTTTACTTTTTTATCATTTTAACTCATTTTATTGACAAATTATGAGAATACTGACTTGTATAATATACTCCTTATAATTTATTTTCATTTTACACTAATATATTTTTTATTAAAAATAGTAAATAGATTAATAAATTGTCGGAAATTTTAATCAAAAGCTGCAATCGCGACTGTATATTTTTTATTAGAATATATAAATTTGAAGAAATGAAGGAAAAAATGTTTGCCACTTAAATAATCTTATATAAATTATATTGCCACTTTCCAATAGTACAATTGTTCTAGTTTGTATCATCCCATTCAAGTAGAAGTCTGTCAGCTCCGTTGTGCACCAGAAAGCAAAAACCAGTACGTTCAACTGACACTATTTTTTGTTTGGTTAGTAGGTATTTATTTTTCATTTTTTTAAATAATATGTACTACTCTAATAACGCCAGGTGTAGTTAAATTTAAGGGCCTCCAGGACCAATCAAAATCGGTGGTTTACATTATTAAACGCATTATTGATAATTAAATTGCTATTTAGAAGATTTTATATGAAGCTAGTAAATATATCGCTTGAAATAATCAAATTAGTAATTTTATCAACGTCCTCCTGGTTCCAGGTACTCAGCATCCAGGAACACCGAATCAGATGTTTTTAAATCTATCATTATCTAATCTTAAATCATTAATTAGGGCAGGTTAACGTTGTGTACTAAGTCATTCTTCATCTAGGTGTATATGAGTACGGGAACATGGTCAAAATGGACCAAATTCGGAATGGCCGTCAATGTCATCTACAACAATCTTCTCAAAATCAAGATTATTCTTTCAAAAAATGAGTCGTCTATTAAAATCTGGGTCTTATTTGAAACTTAGAATATTTTATAAATTGAATCATTACAATTGAATGCATTTTTATGAAATTTTAGAGATTTTTAAATATTTTTAGCAATTTTAAAATTTTAAAAAATATTTTTAGCAATGAAAAATATTATTAAAATTTGCTAAAATACGTTTAATTGTGATAAAATATATAGGTAATTTTCGTATTTTTAGGGATTTTTAGAGATTATTATGAATTTGAGAAATGTTAAATTTGTTAAAATCACTATAATTCATATATTGTAAAATATAACTTTTACAATGTACAGTTTACAACATAAAAGAAATGATAAAAACACAAAACATGTTTCCTCATTTTGTAGGAACATACTCAGAATAAATCTATACTCGATTTTATAATTGTATAATTGTAATAATAGAATGGGATTTTAATAAAGCTTTGAATTATTCGACTTAAGTTGGTTACTCAATTTCTTCTTAATAAGAATTAAATTAACATATTCAAATAAGATTTCTTTATAAAATTTCAGATATTTTGAATTATATTATTAATACCTAATTCGAAAAAGACAAAAATGTATTCAATTGATCCCTAAAAATAACTTATATTTGCTTATACTTTATTTTACATCTGAATTACAGTTTAGGAAAGTAATATTTAATCGGTTTACTCATCATCGATATAATTTTCTTCTAATTGTAAATATTTAATTTTGTTAATACTTATTAAAATTAATTAATGAAACAAATAATAATATTAGTCATTACATTTAGTACTTGTATGGAATAGGCAGTGATATGGTGGATAAGGAACGTATATTTATGAATTGTTTCAAAAAAACAAGTTTAGCTGAAATATTGGAATCTTTGCGATATCAAAATTAACGTACTGAGGTGCAATGGTGTAAAAATGATTTTCGCTTTGTATGTTCCCTCTCCACCTTCCCTGCTCTATGGAAAATGTAACCTCGGGCCACAATAAACAACCATCTGTATAAAAACTCCAGCACGAAGTTTATTATAATTCATGAATATACTTGAATATTCAACCAATTTAAAAATAAATTTTGAACTCACAAATAACAATTATTGATATAAACTGTAAACAACGAAAACACTTTTAATTCGTCACCTGTCCCTTTCATCACACTCTTCTCGGCAGCTTCTCATTTACCATTGTAAATATTCTTAGCTTGCATAAAGCGGTGATAAACTCATTTGCATAATTTACCATCAAGACACAGTTGTAGTTTTCTATTCAAGTGTTTAATATTATATAAATTAAACCCCGCGTGAAATGTATAGCTGTGTAAAATTTAACATTGGATATTTCCAACAATTATTCAATTAACTAATTATATACTACGTGTTGTCAGCTTCGTCTCGAGTCTATTATCGTTTTAAAATTATCAAAGTAAATTAGCTATAAATACATATAAATATATTGTGAAATGAAAAGATTTATATTTCTAAATAAAATGTTATCAATAAAAACACATACATAATAACTACTCATAAATTCCTTAACAAGAGATAAATAACAATAGCTACAAGAATAAGAAAAAGATATTAATATTCACGGTGCAGTTTTTATTCACCATTGAAGAATGAACGATTGGGCATATGATAATACATTGACAATCTCATTTATAACAGGAACGTTAAAAATATTTAATCAAAATTACCCACTATAAATTTTCAAAGTTTCCGACTTCATCAAATAAGTTGACGTCTGTAGGGGAGTTGACATTATTTTTTTCTTCATTATTATTCATTGAATTATGTATTGCGTCTGGCATAGAATTTTGCACGTTTACTGATGTTTTTTTGGAAATTCCCAATGAACTTAAAGACATATGGCTTGAAAACGAAGCAATATCGTTTTCTTGAAATTTTTTGCCAAGTGAAGTATTTGCACGGCTCACGAGCTATCTCGCTGATTTTTGACATATATTTTACGATGGTGTTCATATCAACTTTTTGCCTAGCAAAACTAATATCGTCTGTATATATTTAGGTTTTTGCCATATATAAAAAAAATCTAAATTTAATTATTTAAAAATTTTATCAATTTGACGGGACACTCAGAATCTCCTGTGGAAATTTTTTAGCTTCATTTGATTTTTCAAAAGACGAGTTGCCACGACAATTTTTGTTTGTTTGTTCATTTGGCTAAAAACAAGATCATCTTTTTTTATTTGGTCTATCTACATTCTGCATTCCGCGATTTACAAAAGGCATCATTAGTGTTAACCACACTTTTAAATGTAACAATAAGGCTGATTTCGGTTTTAGTTCAGCAATTTTTTTTATATCCTCATCACATAATCGGGTATAATATGATCTACGGATCGTTTATATTTTTATTAAATTTTATTAATAGTTTGTTCAATGTTCCTGAGTCAACATCGCCATTAATATCGATATTTTTGATTTACAAAGTTGTAAAAACATTTTATATGTAGATTCATTGTTATATTTTGTTTGTTTAGCATATTTATTTTCTAACAATGCAGGCATGTTGGCTTCTGAAAATCTTTTCATTATTTTATTTAACAAACCTGGCTAAATTTCATTAAACATACCCGTAAAGAAAGATTTAATTGATCGTAATCATTTTACTTTGAATCAAAATAAAACGTCTTACATTGATTTCATATACACATTGATTTTCAAGTATTAATCACGGATATTACTACTCATTAATTTTTGAACAATTGAATATCTATGGATTAATCTTTACGTTTTAAAGGTTTTTCTTTGAGTTCATGGACATTAAATTTCAAGTATTAATCATGTTGGATTCCTATTAAAATTGTGAAACAATTAAATACGTTTCAAACATTTTACAATTTTTTAAATACATATATCAATTTGAATTTTAAAATATAAATTGATAATATTATTTTTACAGAAAAATGTAACATCTCACTTGTAAAAGAACCAATTTTGAGAAATTTTAAATAAAGTAAAAAGTTAACATAATTCGGTTTTAGGCCGATATATTTTGGAAATTAATAAAATTATTATTCATCAATTATATTTAGGCATTTTAAATTTTGACTATAAACTATAAATTGTCACGTATATAATGCATTCAATACGTCTTGTGAGATGAATTAATAAGCTTCAAAAAAACTACAATTAACGCTAAATATTCTTTTCACTTTCATAGATTATAATATTACACAATGCCTGCTGGCTGTGCCTAATGACAAATATTTCTAGAATTGTTTGCCCTATATATACTTCGAACCTTTCATCAGATGTGATTTGTTTTTTATTTTTAACTTGTTTAGCTCAGTTTCACCATTAATAAATGTCTATTATGCTACCGGCAGGCGTAACACTATAATAGAGAAGTCTTGCTGACATTTCATATTAGTCCTAAGTTCTGCCTGGAGACATATGCATATACTTAACAACAGAATAGTGATGAGACAGGTGGCACTGGGTAGGTATATATTTTATTCTATATAGATACAGTTAATGGCTATTAGGTTCTCTTTGAATGCGAGCTCAAATCTCTACATAGTAAATGCCAGAGGCCGGGTGGCTGAGGGGGTGGGGTAGTCAAAGTGTTCGCCTGCTACGGTGAAGGATCATTGTTTATGTCGTTAGACAATACGGTCGGGTTGGTCTCTTATAACAGGGCACAGAGAGATTACAAAACATTAATAATACACTGTTGTTATGGATGCTTTGGAATGAACTGTATAGTGACTTTATAAGGACGAAATGAGTTGTGAAAAAGAGGGGGGAGACGGTATGTGCGCGTACAGATCATCATGAGCATAATAAGAATAAAAGAGCTGCCCAGTATTAATCATCTGCTCTACAAACGTTTATTTTCATTTAACGAACTAATTATCGCTATGTGGTTACATTCATTATGCATAACTAAGAATGTCGGTAAAGATATTATACCTAATACAAGACCGTATATAATGAACTCTTTTTATACTATGGTTTCCATAACAAGATTAGATTTTTCTCACTAACTTAACAATGCGATGTAAAGAGAATATAGAGAAAACTAGCTATAATATAATCATATATATTTTATGTCGTTATGAATAAATCAGAATAATACTAAGGCAAAAGTTATCATATAGTCAACATTGTATATATATTATATAAATGCTCTTTTATGTTCAATATGATATTGGCCTGTAACTCCAAAGAGAAATTACTCCGTTATTAAATATAATTAATAGGATAACATTTCGAATTGAAACTTTATTATATCCTTAGTATAATATCATTTCTATAAGTATTATTTCATTAAATTCTATATAATTTATATTACATAATAATAAGAAAAAAAAATATTTACATTTAAATCTAAAACGCTCAGTATATAATATTTTTTTAAATACACCAATAAAAACTAATAACTATATAGGTTATATGCTTATAATCTTTCCCCAATTGATTTATATTTTTATATTTTGTTTTAAAATATATATATATAACATGTGTATACTAACAGCCCCGCTGTTTTCAACTTTCAAACAAATATTTTGATGCTGCTTTGTGCCAATATACCTATATATTTAATTAATATATAATGTAACCTAAACATTATTCATCTGAGGATTTTATCTAAAATTTTTTACAAAAAAAGTTCATCAATTTTAAAGTTATTTAAAAATATTTAAAATTTAGACATTTTTAATTAAAGTCTTTGAAAGCAATTGTCTAAATAAAGATTTTTGTTTGTAAATATATAAACAAATCTGTATTTGAAAATAAAGAATAAAAAGCGTTTTGGTAACCTTAAGAATGAAAATTATTTGTATAATTTTAACAGGAAAACAGTACACAAATACAGAAACAACAGATACAAAACTACTCTCTAAATAGATCTAATAAAAAGTTGTAATTAAAAATTGTGAAATATATCATATTTACAACGAAATCTGATCAAACTGGCACATACAGTTTTGATCATCATCGTATTGGACGGAATTGAAATGATAAAGTATCTTAATTAAATCGTTGCTTGGTAACGAGTGTATGTGATCTTTTGGCAACAACTTTAACAGAGTTAACATATTATATTGAGTAAAAAATATAAATATACATTACAAAAGTGCTAATAACATGTGAGCGTGCCCGAAAGGGTTGAATGCCTTGTTATAGGAATAAATTGCCTGTACAGATAAGGCAGCTTTGCGAAGTTGTGAAATCATAATTTCTAGTGAAATTTTGAAACAGATTTTAAAATAATGAAGTGTATACAGTCAGTATATGTATATCACATCAAAAGAAAAGATTATTTTTGTAATTAATAAAAAAATAATACAATAAGATGTTTTTAATGTATATAACCAAATTAAATCAGAATCAGTATTTCGATGATGTGGTAAAATAATTAGAAAAATTAAATGTAAGTTACGACACATTCAAAATATATATATTGTTAGTTTATTTGGTTTTTCATTGATTTTGAAGACATGTGGTTTTTGTTATATCATTTTTTAATTACAAAAGCACCATAAGTCGTTTGAAACGTGGCGTCCTAAAATTGCTTAATAACTATTATTCAATTTTATAATAGGAAATGGAGGTAAATTAATTAATTATCGTTAAAAATGTAAAACATTGTTCAGCAAATATTTTTTCAAATTGTTGATGATACCTTGATATTTGAATTAGAAATAATTCACTAACAAAATAGGCAAACTTATCAAATTTTGAAAAAAATTAAATATTTTTGATATGCAATCTATCTCATAATCTATCTCATATCGCTTTAACTTAAATTCAATCCAAACATTTTCAAAGCTCTTTATGCTAGAAAAATTTAATTCAATTTGTTTTTAAAACTTGCATGAATTAGATTACATATATTTAGATTTACAATTTAAATCTTATGGTTTAGGAAATATAATTCGAGTCCATATATCTACATTCTTTTCTTTTGTTCTGTCGCAATATATTAAAACAGGGACTTGGACGTTATCATGCCATCTCCGTGCTTAATTGGGATTCCATTTCGGGTGTAGAAGGTGTCGTTAATGACCTTGGTGCGACAGTGAGGGGGCTTCTTGATGTCTTCCACCTTGATCACCTCGCTCAACTTCCAGCCATACTCTTGAGAGTTGAGCACTGGGTAGACGAACTTGCTTTCGGGGTCGCATTGGGATCGGGTTTTGAGGTACAAGGCTCTGAAATAAGCGTTATTTAAAGCGATATATAATTTTTAATTTTTACTTTTCAATTAATTATTAACTTTATGATTTCGTATTTTGTCATCTTTAATGAAACTGACGACAAAACTATTTTTAATTTAAGAATAAAAATTATGTTTTCAGTTTTGTACATGTGCAGTTTCGTAATTAATATAAAAATCATTCAGTGAAAACTTTTCAATTAATAAACAATTCCGTCATATAGAGAACCCTTATTTGAAAATAATTATAAAGATTATTAATATGGTCAGGAATGATTTAATTCAGAAATTAATTTGCCTAAATACTTAATGTACCGCAAAACAGATGACATTGAATAAATATTTCTATATGTTGATATTCTAAACACGCTTATGGGAAACTAAATTCTTGTAGCGTTAAATAATATCCTTGTAAAAGTCTCTCCAAACAAATTTAACAAATCAAATTAATTTATTCATACTGGATTATTTGATTTATTCATTATATACACTTAACATTTACTTGTCATCTAGAAATATCGTTAATTTAAAAGTCAAATTCTAAGTATAGATATAAAAATATCTAGATAATTGATATAATGGATATAGAAACCTATCCATATTTCTAAATTTAACAAACAACGATTACATTATTTATATATAAAAAAAATCTTTGATTGTATAAGTGAATGACATTTGCCATTAACTTTTGATAAGTATACATAATCGTTTTAACTGTGAGATGTTTAAAGTAAATTACTTTTAGAAACACTTAGAAAGTTTCTGTTTAATGTTTCTGACATATTGTTTTCAACTGTATATAAACATCCACTATATTAACAAGACCAATTTTCAGGTCAATTTTTTGTTTGGCTATATTTTAAAATCCAATCAATAACACCACACTAAATAGGTACATAATTTATTCCTCATTCGAAGTTACAATAAATATAAATTTTATAATACGTATATAAAAATATTCAGGTAAAATACAACAAGTGCAATAAAACTTGTACCTGTATTTTTTATTTAATGACTTTTAATGTATTTTACTTTCCGGCACATAATAAAGACGCACAATTTTCCACGATGGATCCAAGTTTAATTCAAACATATAAAATTGTCTTTTATATTTCATATATAATACAATCAATCAGAAAGATTTGGGCCATCATTGTTTATAAATTATAAGCAAACTTTGAAATTGTCTAAATATAAATTTGATAACAATTTCATATTGTAAACAAAAATAGAAAATTTAAAATAATTTAGATGAACATGTAAAATTAGTGTCAAAAATGTTTAAATAATATAAATTAGACATTTTAAAATGTAAGCCACCATTTTAAATTAGTAAACAAGATTTGAATTCAATATTCAAATAACATTAATTTAGCAACTCTTCAATTTCTCACCTTCCTTTTCCTTCACGTGAGAAACCGTCATAAAGGATGTTTTTAGTTTTTGCAGAAGCTGGACGCATTTCTTCGTGATGGACTTTCCCCTCGGAGTCTTTCAGTTTCTCCAACAATTCATCGTCCAAATTCATCTTAGGCTTCAACTTGGGGCCCACACCTTTTGCGGTAAGTTCGTCCATTTCCGAGGACATCTTGGGAGCCATGTCAAGCTTCCGTTTGAGCACCTCCATTTGTTTTGATCCGGTGACTTGCTGTCCTTTGCCAGCATCACGAAGTTTGACATAGTAAGCAAGTTGCGATTCGTTTTCCTTCGTATAACGTTCTTCCATTGCCTTCTGTTGGTATACATCCGCGGGGTAGTTACGCGCCATTTTAATGTCTTGATTTAATTATTTCTTTTATAATTTTTTATAAAAAGGGGTTCTTCTTGTAATCCACTTTATGGGTAAGTAGTATACCTTGTAAGAAAATGCATTGTAAACAAGTATCAAATGCCTTTTGGTTGCCAATCAAATTGTTCTAGCGTGTTAGACTTTATATGATTGGACAATTAGATGATCAGTTTGTAGACAGCGCTAGTTAATAACCTTAGCAACGTACATAGCAACGACAGAACTGAGATCATTATTTAGATCTTGTGATGCAATTAAACGCTGAGATTCATATTTTCTATTAATTTAATTTTTTGTAGATAATATTTCAAAAGATGTATTATTCTAATTTTTACATCAATTCATATCAAAATACAAATCGAATTATTGACCTCCCATTACCGTGAAACAAAAAAAGCATAATACCTAATAATCATAATTTGTTATATAAAAATAATGATTAATTAATGTAATAAGACTGGGAAATGAAATCGATGTAAAACTTCACTATTTATTAATTGATCGAACAAAACTAGTTTACAAATCTGAGTTTAATTAAATATTTAGCCACAAATATTTTAAATGTGGATTGGAAAATGTGTATTTAAAACATTAAAAATATCTTTAAAACATCACATTAAATATATTGAAATTTTTGCAATTTATATTAATTGACAAAACAAAACAGTTTTTTTGGCTTTGAATTAATTTTTTCCTTCGTACAATTTTGTAATGAATCAAAATCATAAAAAGAAAACATTTCAAAATTATTTAATTTGAAGTTTTGTAATGATATTTAATATAAATAGCTAAACAAATACTGGCAATCGGATATCACAAATATTTGGTAAATATTTCATAATTCGTGTTAATAAATGTCATGACTTCAATTATTTATTCATTGGCTCTCTATTTATTTTGAGTAATTAAAAATTTTATTTTCAGAACAATTAATATTAAGTATAGTTCTTTTCTTTATTATAAGTTACACAATGGCGAATTCATTAGATTAATTTTTATAATTACAATTAACTCGCGTGTATATAGAGACTGCTGAATAGACTTTATTTCTTCTTATGAAGTATTCAACATATGTTTAGTTTAAATGGTTAATATTACTACACATTTAATTCAAGAATGATCTCCAAAAAATATTACCTTCGTATAACAAATTTGCTTAATATTTACTACTTGAACTTGAAAATATATTTTTAACACATACATTTATTCTGATAATCTTATGACACAAACTTCATATGATAAACATAAAATAGTAATCTTTTATCTTATAATATACTTGTGCGTAGTTCTTTTATGAAATTAATATAATATATAATGGTTAGTTAAAAAGTTCGATCTTTTTAGGAAAATGCAATTTTACAACTTTCCACTTTTTACAATTCTATCCATTTTTCGAAATGCATGGTACGTAGATTAGTTTTGTGTCCGTGGATTCTACGTCCTCGAATGTTCTGCTGGTCCCTGTGCAGGAACTGGGCGTTGATAACCGACGAGTTTCTCTAAAACCATCATTAGATTTGGTTATAGATGTTGAGCCATAAGGAAACGGATTGTCTTAATAACAAGTTGGTTTAGCTTCAGTCCATGAAGAAGGTATAACGAAACGATCCAGGCATTGAGTTCGACCGTGATAGAGTATGCATGATAACGAAAGCATTGAATATATGCATTGTCCATCAAATTAGATAAAAACAATTATAGGTCTATAAAGTAGATCTTTTTGACCTTCACATTAACTCCCGATTTTTCAGGGATTGATAAAAGCTGTCAGTGTGGAATTCCGACGTAATAATGAATTCCGCTGAATAAATAATCCGTGTTTTATGTTATCCCAAAATAATCGAGGAAGAATCTATTCATAACTTATTTATTTAAGTGATTTTTCTCAAAAAATAACTAAATTATTAATGGCAAATATCTAGTAGACATGAAATATGCTCTGGAGTAACTAAATGGCAACAAAGATAATTCTGCGGATTTTAATTTTATTGAAAAGTTAGCAAAACTGATAATTATCCTATTTATACATATTTAGATTTCCTTTAATTTAAATACCTAATTATTCAATAAAAAATTTTATTATTAGATAGGATAGACAATTAAATTTCTTATTTCAAACGTTTATTTTTTTAATAACTATATTGTTTTTATGTTATGCATTTAACAATTTTTATATTGAAAATATCGATTTCTCACAAAAAGGTTTTTTTTTCATTAGTTCATAGAATTCCATACATGTTTTCTTATTTTAGAAAGGGTTTTCATAACAAAGTTAACGAATTAGCCAAACGAATTCATATATATTAGTTGTAGCTTATTTAATATAAAAAATAGGTGTGGATTAAGTGTACGTATTTAAAACTCTACGAATAATTTATAAATAATAATTCTAGGAAGTATACTTTTAAATTTTTTGAAAGCTAGACTGAACCTAACAAAAAATTAAAACTGTTATGAAATTTAGTATAAAATTTATTCTAAGTTTATTCTAATATTTATTATAAATTTCTTAAAAAAAAGACACCGAAATAACAGTAATTCAATACAAAATATATTTCATTCGATTTGATTGAACAAATAAGACAATCACAGCATTACTATGAGATACAGCATATGAATATCACCAAGAATATATGTGCGGTCCACTGATATGAAACACCAAGGGAAATAATTATACAAAGACACATAACAATATCATAGCAACAATATTCAGTCACATACGAATAGTTCGGATCACTTAAGATCGATAGAAATTCAGGTAATATCACTGTATAAAACAAAGACTATAACAACACTTGATTAATGCGCGTATTGTTAGTGTTACTAAATTACTTGAAAAGCTGCTTCGGATATATATTTAATAAAGTAGAAAACCTATCAAGGTAGTTTTCATTTAAATAGCATTTCTGGGTAATTGATTATTAAGGAAATTAATATAAAATTTACATCGTTAATATCCGCGTAAAAAGTATTGCATTAATTAATGTTCTAACAAGAAGCAGCCAACAAAATAATAACCAAATGCATTAATAATAGTTCTTTTTATAAACTTAAATATTTTGTTACTTGTGGTATTGATTACTGCCTAAATTAACAAAAACCAAAAACGTGTCAATCTTACTTTACGGACCAAGAAAGCAAACAGGCAAATAAACAAATATGTTCGAAATTATTTGTAAACAATAAAATGCATTTCCAACGATAGATATTTAATATAAAAAATATATAGATTGGAATTCTAAAGTAGAGAAATTTTTATTCGATAATCAATATTGTGATATTTCCTTGAGATAGAGTGACTTATTTAGATTTCCAATCTAGTAGTTTCCTAAATATCTAAATTGCAAACCGTGTAAGAAATCAATAGTTAATAATTATAAACCAACCAGCAGAAAATAACGTAAACCTTACAAATGCAATGGTCCTGTGTGTCAAAAAAGAAAAGAAACAGTATAGAAAATAAAACCGTCTGGATTAAGATTTTTAAACATTTTTTAAAGTAGAGAAAAGCAGCCGTCATGATTAACGGATATTTGGACACTGTCGAAGCACCAAGAACTCCCCGAAAAGAAAGAAATCAATAAAATAATTAAAGTACAAATCAGGAAGGAGGGTGGGGGGAGCGGTAGGCATACGAAACTGACCAATATTACAATAAAGAGACTTGACTTACATCTAAAAGCAGTGGTTTCTGCCATTTGAATACAACTTTATCATATAATATATGCTTTGAAGTGTTCTGGTTAAATACAGCTGGCGGGTAACATAATGTACAAAAATATCCATAATTAATTAATTAATTAATTAATTAATAAGAATCGTCGTGTGTGATGATGGGAATGTGATATCCTGTAATTGTTGGAATGCCAGAGTTAATCTCGAAAGGTTCACAGTAGAAGAACAAAAAGGGGAGTTGAGGGAAGAATGCTGGAAGTGTTGTCAGGTACAGAAAGACACATTTGGACATAGAGAAGAAGATGAACTGTACAGAATGCAGGAAGGTTCAACACAATGGTATAATAAGGCGGACATGCACAGATGATTTTTTGACAAACAAATCTCCGATGAACATCAGAATGATATCAACTCATGAAATACATCGATCAGTTTAAAGCTACTTCAAACACTCTTTATCACTGTGATTCCATTCGTAAAAGATTAGGAAGATTCCGCTCTTCAAATATATACTACAGATAATGTACAGAACACTTCTCCATTTCCCTTGAATTAAGGAACACAAATTATCCAAACAGAACGAAGAACGGCACAATGCCGGCTCGCGCTATTCAGAGTCGGTGTCTTCCAGGAGAGCAGTGTAAATGTTTCCGATGAGTTGATCATCAACCTCCAATCGACGGTCGAGGGTAGACGAGCTTGCACCACCATTGGTCATTGGGGCAGTGCTCGGCTGATCACGTGATGTCGACGCGGCTACCGAGGTAGAACCGGTCCCCGAGACAGATCTCTCTCGATCTTTGTCCTTGTCCTTATCTCTGTCTTTGTCCTTCTCCTTTTCTTTGTCCTTCTCGGAGGAGCGATCTTTGTCCTTCTCACTTGTCGAGGACCAGGGAAGTTTGGCCTGACGAGCCGCCTGCATAAGGCCCTCAAATATCTCATCACGACTCAATACGAAGCCGAACAGAAGAGGCTACACAATAGGAAGAAATGGAATTGAGATAATACTTAGAAGAGAGGACTGAAGACTTGGCAGAGAGAACTGAAGACTTGAGAGAGAGAACTGAAGACTTGGCAGAGAGAACTGAAGACTTGGCAGAGAGAACTGAAGACTTGGCAGAGAGAAGAGAGAACTGAAGACTTGGCAGAGAGAAGAGAGAACTTGGCAGAGAGAAGAGAGAACTGAAGACTTGGCAGAGAGAAGAGAGAACTGAAGACTTGGCAGAGAGAAGAGAGAACTGAAGACTTGGCAGAGAGAAGAGAGAACTGAAGACTTGGCAGAGAGAACAGAGAACTGAAGACTTGGCAGAGAGAAGAGAGAACTGAAGACTTGGCAGAGAGGAGAGAGAACTGAAGACTTGGCAGAGAGAAAAGAGGACTGAAGACTTCGGAGAGAGAAAAGAGGACTGAAGACTTGGTAGAGAGAAGAGAGGACAGAAGACTTGGGAGAGAGGACTGAAGACTTGGGAGAGAGGACTGAAGACTTGGGAGAGAGAAGAGAGGAGGGCAATATATATTGGAGTAGATGGATTGGTGGGAACATTGTCTATAGTAAGTGAATGAATGAAAAGGCGCAGTAGCATGAACGCAAGAAGAAAAGAGGAAGAATGAAAAAGGGGGAATTCCATTACATTAGATTAAAGAAAAGACGTCTTTACCGACTGCATTTTAAATTCTAATAGAACAAGTTCAATAAATATTGTAATAGATTTATAAACACTATAAACCATTTTTTTTAAATAATTACATAAATTATAATTTATTCATTAATATAAAATAACAAAATAATGGCAGTTTTTAAAATATTGAACAAAATAGTATCCCTTTAAACCATCGATCATACTCAACATAAATATAGATTGGCAAAATAATGAAATAATATAGTTATAAAAGGTTACGTGCGATGGAGCGATTCACCCACCATACTATAAATATTACTAAAGCATAAATAGATGACGTATTCGTAATTTCATATAAGATCTACCAAAATGATGAATGCTTTATCAGATAATATCATATACGAAGACGACTATGATGGTATACGGAGTTTATACATTACAGTATAGCTTGCAATAACAATTGGGTTATAAGAAGCTTTGTAAGGTGAAAAAACATTTTTTCAAAAAATATAAATACGTAATAGTTAAATTGTTATTAAATCTGACCACCGTAAAATGAATCATATTTCAGTTACCTTAATCGTCTATGTTTCAGGGGAAGATAGAGAAATCGAAAAGATGGAAATCTAAATCAGACAATATTTGAAAAGTAAGACAAATAGCTAGGATTCTGTACCAACCTTGTCCAGTCCAAGGATGGAGATTTCTATGGCCATTCCAACATTGGGCATCCAGGAAAACGGTTTGGTCTAAATAGCGAAAATAGAAAGGTGAGAAGGGCATATAATAATACAGTCTGTATCAAATAAAGTAGTTAGAAAGACTTGCAAATATATTTGTATTGAGCTAAATGTATTACCTTAATAAAACAATTAGTAATTAAAACGAAAAAGGGAACACTTTCGGAGTAAATGAGTTAAAAATAGAAGACTGAAGGATTCTAAATTGCCGTATATAATTAACTGACATACTATAGGACAAGTAGGACATCTAATTAGCTAAAAATAGGAAAATAACTCTCGATTTTGTTAAATTTAGACGATCAATAAACAATTATAGCAATAAAGCACGAGCTACCTTCTCCACTTTGGTGATCTGTCTGAGGGGTATGACGACATGGTTCCTTGACTTACGTTCCTTGTCCTTCTGACGCTCGAAACACAGGAAACTGGAACACCAGACAACAAGAAACAGTTCGGTTTTAAGTTATGTGGAACAAAAAAGATGGTATGATATAATATACAAATACCCAAAAAACATATTATATACTAATTACATTATAATATAATATACTCATTATGTGTGGCCGAAGCATAAAAATTAGTCTAAAGTTGATACATTTGTAAAAGAACGACAATAGTTGCAATTTTTAGCGAGTAAAAAGAGTAGAAGACTACGGTCAAACACACCTTCTGGTCAGATAAAGTTTCCCATGTTTGAAAACGTTGGTTATCGTTTTCTCTTTGTTGAGAAGAATACACCGCTTTCCATTCTTCCAGGCTAAGTGACGAGAACATACGTTTTAAATATCGTAAAAATAATTATAATAGAACATAATGTTATTCACTCTTTTGTTAAATAAAAATAGATTGTCTAAAATTACTGGTATTTATAGTTGCCAAGAAATATCTTTTATTAATTAAGGTAAGTAACCAAATTTGTTCTATTTAAATTAATTAATTAATTATTTGAAATAAGTCATTATAAAATGTAAACTGAAAATAGTACATTGTAAACCAGACTCACAAGATAAAGGGGATTCTGAATGTGGAAGATTAAAGATACCACAGAAGACTTTACTGTCAGCCGAGACACTTCCACTGTCCAGGCTACATAGAAATGCGAGATCTCGGTCATCTGCTGACGTCAGAATGTACTGTAACAAAGAAGTATGACGTCAGAATGAACTGTAACAAAGGGGTATGACGTCAGATGTACTGTAAAAAAGAAATATGACGTCAGAATGAACTGTAACAAAGGGGTATGACGTCAGAATGTACTGTAACAAAGGGGTATGACGTCAGAATGTACTGTAACAAAGGAGTATGACGTCATAATGAACTGTAACAAATGGGTATGTCGTCAGAATGTACTGTAACAAAGGAGTATTACGTCAGATGTACTGTAACAAAGGGGTATGACGTCAGAATGTACTGTAACAAAAAGGTATGACATCAGAATGAACAGTAACAAAGGGGTATGACGTCAGAATGAACAGTAAGAAAGCAGTATGACGTCAGAATGAACAGTAACAAAGGGGTATGACGTCAGAATGTACAGTAAAAAATGAGTATGACGTCAGAATGTCTTTTTATTTGTTCTTTGGACGTAGGTTTAAATTAATACTTTACGGTTAATTTTGTCTAATGTTTCTACTTTATGCAGCCAATGAATTATTGGCATTATTTCTTATTACCGAAAAGAGTTATTGTCAAAAGAGAGGAATTGCGTCAATAAATACTAATGGAACTTAATTAACATGTGATTATTATTGGATACTTGTTTAAGCTTTATACCTACTCCCCAGCAAATGGCAGGCATAGATATCTACAAATTGATCAACTCGACAAAAGATATCCTTTCCTTTATCTGCAACCAAACCATTGTATATAATCAGTACTGAATAATCTTTTCATGACGACAGGGTTAGAAACAATAACCTTTGTAATTTGATATGAAGAGTTGAACAGCATGGCTCACTGCACCTTTGTAGGAGAAGAGATGAGTTTGTGTTTGACCGACATGTTAAATAATGGGAAGTGACGGGTCTAATTGTACACTTACGGTGTTGGACCTCTCTGATGACAATATAATACTACACTGCCAGTATATTATTGCTACCAATTAGTCGACACAATTCCAAAACCTACTATAAGAGAATATTTATGCATGGTTATAACAGTGAACACGTGCTTTTCAGTTGTAAATAGTGTGTGAGTAGGTTGGCAGTAGATTTCGATCGTATACGATAGTATTAATCAATTTGGACAGCAAAATAGCACAGCACAATGAACAAATGCTATCTTTAGAGGAAATGTCGACTAATTAATAATCATAAACAGTCCTTAAATTGATAACGTAGAATCTAACCTTGGTGAAACAACAGATCAATCATTTCTATTATTATATTCACTATATAAAAGACTTAGATAACATTTATCGCCGGATATTCTAAAACACAGCGCTGCTGCACAAGCAATGTCAGTGTCAAGAACCAGTTACCTTGCCAACCTCCTTGCCGGCAGTGTAGGAGTTATACTGGCCATCAGTGGGCAGCGCCAACCAGAGCTGGTAGAATTGATCGTACTTACGGCGGATACGGGGGAACCGCATGAAGATGTAGTCCACAAGGAAGAGCTTCCCTAGCAGGTACACGCCTAGAATAACACCATTTTATTATGAAATTGATGCGGGCTAAGGTTAGCAGAGTTAAAGATTAATCCACTGTTACCTAATGTGAAAATGAGCATTTCGGTTGTTAGCAAAATGGAAAGAATTAAGAGAAAAATGAGAAGTTTCGTCAGTTGACTCGTGTATTCTGGACACTGCCATGTTAGCAAACTGAAAATTGCAAAAGATAAATCAACAGATTATAACAAGATATAAAAACATAATATACAAAATTGAGCAGACCAGTCGACTGAAAACTCTGGAAATCAATGGTATAATAAATTAATTCAAGCAAATTATTTTTAATGACAAAAAATGAATTTAAGGTCTAAATTACACTTGAAATAGACTGTTTGCAGAATTCAAATTCAATTTAAAAAGACAATCCAGATAGAAATACGGTCAAAAGAAATTGAAGACTTGCTTTTCACCATTTTCCAAAAATCAAAAAAAAACTAAGATCTTAAAATTTACTTTAAATGTATTAACTAATGTATAAATATGGTATATATATGATATATAATAATATATATATATACGTCGCTTACTTGTTCAATTTTTCAAGCACATCGGCAAAATCACCAGCTATATTCTAGAATATTAAAAAGGGGAAAGGAATATACTAGACTAATTTAATCATTAAATTAATAATTTATAAATATACCTGGCATTTGCGGGCCACATGAACTACGAAGCTGATCTGAGTAGTGACTCTAGAATCCTTTTCTGTGGCTTCCTAATTGAAAAAAACGTATATTGAGTATACTACTGTTTATAAAGAAAGTAGTAGTGAATTTAATGAACTAATAATTACATATAAATATATTTAAATCCTATGTAACTTACTAAGAGTTCATATTCGGACAAGAAGTGAATGTTGACAGCCCACCGACGTCTGAAAATTTTAAAATTGTACAAATTGATATTTTGTTTCGTTAAATACGGAAGTTAGGAAATTTCTAATAAATTCTCAAAATTTTAAATAGTAACAATTCCCAATGTTTCATTATATAAACTGGATATCAAAGTCTTTTTTAATCTTTCGGTATTGATTTCTGTCATGTTTAAGGATAATAAGGATAATTAAGGATAATACAACCAAACGTCGACAGTAAATATCCTTTACTATTGTAATACAAACAATTCCAAAAAACCGAAAATGGAAACTGTGTTCGTTGCTCAATAATTAATAAATAATTAAATAAATAAACATTCTGGAAAAGAATAAACGTTCTCGTTTATTGATTTGATGACATTTTAAGACTCTTTGATTTAGTTTAACATGAAGCAATTAGTAAACGATTCTTCTAAATTAATAGCACGATACGGGGGATAAATTAGGGAATTATTTAAATGTGGAACTTATCCAAAACAGATATTTTGTACGCTACAACGGCAAATATATTCTTGACAATAATGGTAATATAACTTATTTTAAAATCTTTGTATTTAATTCCTCTAGAGAGAAATAATTTTAGTCTTGCATTCTACTGAGATTACAAGAAATAATCCTTCTATATTGAAAGTATTTAATCACTATGACGAAAGCAATAATAATATTAAGTGTCAGAAAATTAGAAAATCGATCTAGGAAAATTATCATAAACTTGAGAATAACGAAGAATATAATATGTAGACATAACTACTTATGCAAAATCGGAAATAGTCCACACCAATCATAAATGTAATACAGCGTATAGACAATTTGTTATCAATATATTGAATGATTCAGTCTGCATTATATTGTGCGATTTCAACTAATCATATTTCATACTTTAAATAGCCAGTTCAATTATTTAAAAGACTATGCAAAGGCAACTGCAAAGACAATTTTCAATAACATAAATACTTAATGCAACTGAATATAGTTTTGGCTTTACTGTCTTAGAGAACAGAGAAAATAAGAATATGTGAGCTATCAGCTTATTACATCAAGAATCTCTTGAACACGGTACTATTAAAAAAAACTGGATCAAAGAAGAAAATTGAAATACTCCATTAATAAAATTTGATATTAACAAACAGGGAAATTTTTCTGTGTTGTCTCGTAGAAAAAAAAGAATAACGTTATAAGATAAAGGACTAAATATCATTAGATTATAGGTTTCGTATTCCTGATTAAATTTCATTTCGAAAAACAAAATACAACATTGTCAAACACGATAAGGAAGAAGTTGCCGTATTACATTTGTAGTGTTTTAAGGGATGGAATGCCGTAAGGGAATTGTAGCTTATTACAATATTCTTATAATTGAAATAAAACCATAAAAAAACTAATAGAGTCAATTTCAAACCCCATAAACAACTTGATTATATTTCATTAAACGAATTGACTAACTGAATTTATATTATTATTATGTAGAAATGTACCGATTATAGGGATTCTGCACGCGCTATAAAAGTAAGGAGGGACTTTAAAATGAAGGTAGGAGAAGCGAAAAGCAGTCGCTTATCTGTTTCAAATGTAATATTTCCTTTTTATAAAGTACTTGTTGCACTTTTCTTTGAATGTACATTATGTGAATGAATGACTTTTTAACATATAACTGGGGATGTCTTTTACATTTACATTTTACATAAATCAATTTTTATTTATACTTTTAGAAACGAATGTTATTCTATATTTTTAAAATTGAATCAAAGGAATTTTCTTTCGAATAGAATGTACGTTCTAACGGTCGGTAAATAATAATATTGTATTCTTGCTTTACAATGCTAAAAGAACGCACTGATGTAATAATAAAAATTCACATGACATAATAGCGAGTATCCATTTGGTCATTATCTAATAAAATTATGTTTACAAATTTATTCGTTATTAATTATCGAAACGCCATCCGAAAATTAGGATTTAATTGATAAATAAAAAATAATTAAAACATCAGAATTAAACTCAACGTTGATAAACCAATTATGACGTCAAACCCATCTGATCTATTCACATTTATTACAGTTATCTATTTACATGGTTTTATAAATAAATTTGGACTTACAAATGTTGTTTAATAAAGTTTTTTATATCAACTATCTACAAAGAATATTTAATTTTTCAAATTTTATCCCAACTTTTAAGTTGAAAAATATATTTCATCAAAACTATAAAAAAAAAGCAAACAATGTCTGTCTCTATAGAGAAAACAAATTTCGTACACTGCAACTTTGTTCCATCAAAAATAGGAAACATATTGTCGCATCCATTTGACAATCAATTATGAACCCCCAAATTCAAGCGTTGAAAACAATTGAATTCATTTTAAAAATTCCGAAACTTATTTTTACACCAAGTACCGATTTGCCGACTGCAAATGTTTGCAACATCTCTTTTACACAAAGAAGAAATAACGAAGAGAAAAAGGGGTGGAGCGATATTTTTATTTTTAGACAAATCACCCGAGTTGGGACATCACAATGAACACAAGGAAAAAACATATCCGTTTTAAAAGCGACTATATAGGCACTGTGTCAGAATATAACCAATCGATACACGAAGCCCTCAAAATAGAAAAACACGAAATTTGTTGTCAAGAATTGTAAACATCAAAACAATAGTACTGATTTTTCTCTTGCAATGAATTTCTCCTGAATACAAGCCTACACAATTCTGCTTTTTAGCCTTGATCATACGAGAAATGCCGAGTTGATATGCGAAAAGAAAGTATCTTAGCTTATCCGACTAGGTAAGCTTTATAGTTAGGTATTTTCTGAATTCAGTTGATTATAGATTATCGTGTTAGAATACGCTCACAGCTCACAAAGCGACGAAGCCAGAGTTTAGTCGAGTATATCTTGTCTGTAAAATTCCGATTTTCTTAACATTCGATTAATTCCTGTCCTCTGTCTTACCATATCTTAAATAAATATATTATCGACGTCCGATCACCACACAGAGAGAGGGAGACAACGGACAGATAGTAGACGGTTAGTCAAAGTTGAGATCAGAAAAATTCCAATCAGAGGAGGCCAAGACAACGAATAAAGCAGGGTTATTGCGAACACTAGAAACCCGATTCTATAAAAAGAATTTAAAACTGTTTGCCTGGATATTATTAATGCGACGAACTTGAAATAAATCTAAACAGCATAAACTCAGTATAACACTGAGCTATAATGTTGCCTTAAGCGCAAGACGTCTTTATGTCTTCTGTCTTTTGTAATAAATTTTTTATTCCAAGACAAACTTCTTTGATGAAGACCGAATTATATGAGAGCGGAATTCGTGATCTACCATTTACGGGCAGGAATAATAATAATAGACTCCTTCTATTAAGAAGACAGTGTTCATTTTATATATATTTTTTTTAATTTCTTGTTAACAAGGAGATTTATAAAGACAAGAACAATAATTTTCTAATATATTTTTCACGTAATTTAGCGTTTTTTGGTGACCTTTTAGCAATGCAGGTGGTATTTTAATAGTTGGGAAGTTGACAGATAATTTTAGAACAACAGAATCTATTAGAACTCCTTTTTGTCAACAGACTGAAATAATAATAATTATGAATACATGGAAATTGTAAGTACCAATTTATGTCTAAGAAGAGCGCAACGTACAGAGAATCATAAGTAAAGACACGCAAATTGTTGTAGGCAAGGTTACCGCTTTTGTATGAATATAGTTAGATAGATACTGTTACCAGTTTGCATAGGTATATACAGTCAAGCAAAAGAAAAAAGGAACTTCATACATTCTGTGTGTTTTTAACTCCAGTATAAAAGATTTCCAACCGTCTGACGTCAAACTATAAAGGTAAACTTTGCATTTTTAATTAGATGAAAATATAATAACTTCTTCAGACATACGAAATCTAAAATGTTGTCTCAAATAAACTTTATTCAAATGCAATTGGTGTATAGAGAATAAGGCCAATATCAGGAATCAGTAGTTGACCAAAACGGAAATCAATTCAGTTAAATTTAAGATCAGATAAACCATCGACGCACGAATCTAGGTATCACAACATATTACATTCTCAATTGTTTCACTGAGGAATACTTTTTACTGTGTATTTATGAAGACTTCACTTGTGAAATATGAAATTAACTTCCTTCGATTAATTAAAATATCTCAAGCAGCAATTTTCCGATTGAAACTATTTTTTAAAAAACTTGAATTTAGAATTAATTTATACATTCTCGAAAGCAATATCACTTTCAGTATAAATATTTTTTTACAATTTAGTATTATTTTTTAATTATTTTAGATCAACTTCCGACGAAAAATCTACAGAAAAATCAGTGAACAGCAATTAAATTCCGGAAAATTAGAGTTACAAAACACTTTTTATTTCCATTGTACTCGAAAGATTTCTCTAAGCTGACCAAAGGTGATGTTGTTTCGTAACCATGGAAAACACCATTTCTTATAGTTTAAATTTTGTATTGAAGCTGAAAACTCTTTCAGAAGAGTATAACCCCGATACTTGCAGCTACCTCACGCGATCAGCCTCAGATTTAGCAGAAAACAAAACAAGGGGATTTCATTGTGCGGATATTCAGACTGATCTGTTAACTTTTTTGTTTGTCAACTTAATAATTATTATGAAGCCTGTTTATTATAATATCTCATTAAAAATACGCCGAATAAATAGAATCAAATCGAGAGGTTCTTTCAAAAATCATGATTTTAATACATTCGTAAATTTCAAACATTTCATAACCGTTTTAAAAACTGGTAAGTTAAATTATTTACAAAACAAATTTGTCGTATCACATTGTTCTCGGAGTTTTTAGTCGACTAAATCCAATTCCCAGACAAAATTGGGGAATTGGTGTTTGCATTTACAAAACATCTATGAAAGACGACTGGTATGAAACCTCCGAACTAGTTCAAATGAATCTAATGTCTGAATAATTTATCCGTCAACCCTGTTGATACAATTCAGACGGAACAATTGAGTTTTCTCAAGTACATTTATTCATCATTATAATTATTTTTTTTTCTTAGCAAACTGCAGCAGACAGCGCAATTCTGCCAGTCAATAGAAAGATAGCCCAAGAAAAGTGTTTGGACTGGACACTCCTCCTTCTAAGTCGTCTGCGTTGCTCCTGGCAACCAGAAGCAAACAGGATGCCTTTATGAATGACAGTGTAAATAACTTTCCAATGAGCCGTGTTCAAATTATTACAATGACGGTGGATTCCCAACAGTGGATTTCCACCAACAGGACTATTCCACGTGATGTTGATCATCAATCAATCGATACATATGCGATCAATAAAGGTCACTTTAGCTAACAAAAGTGGGCTCAAGAATCAGGCTAGGAGTAAACAAAATCTAAAGTTGTCTGCACAAAAGTCAATTTAACTTCCTTTTGCAAATAATAATACAGAAAAACCTGTTCAAAGTTGTGGTCAATCAAGGAAGTTATTTTCGCGCCTAAATATAGATGGTAAAGTTGTCAGGAAGGTCCCAATAGTCGTGAGGTACATCTCACATAATTATCGAGAAGGTTGAGCCCTTATCAACTACAGAATGCGGAGGGGAGAGGACTCACCGATATTTGAAGTAGTTAAGTGTGAGACGAGAGAGCGCCAGAGCAAGGAGAAGAGGGATTGACCAGTTGGTCCAGACGGCGTAGACAAACATCTGCAATGGGGGAAGAGTGAAATATCAAATGTATTTTGTTGTACTGTAGGTAACGGTTTCAATATTTTGTAGTACAAAACCTTCGTTTAGCCTTCAACCATATAATCCAAATTTAGGATATTAAAAAACGATAATGTTTGAATCATTTAAGCAACTATTCAAATTGTGAGCGAATATTTGTCAAGTGAATTATTATTATAAACAGGGTAGTGCATATAGGAAAACATATCAAATCTGTGATTGTTTAAAATTTTCATTATTATTCATATTTTCATATTCTGTTATTATTCCACTTAACTGCGTCATAAACTTTTATTTCAGGGATGGGAATAGTAGTTTAAAAAATCCGCTGAAGTCAAAACTTTGGGGTTCAATATCAGAATAAAAAGAGTAATTTATTGTAGTAAAGTGTTGTTGGGGGGGGGTGGATTTTATGCTTAAATGTCCGGAATTATCACATTAATATCATGCAAATCAATTTCATAAAAATTGGGTAATCTTTTTTTCATAAAAAATAATAAAAATTTGGCACCAAATTTGCGAATCCACTGAAGAATTTTATCCCAGATCACTGACATTAAATAAAGATAAACTTTCACATTAATTTAAAATGAAGTGTAATATACAAATAAATATTGTCTATGCCAATAATAATTTTAGCGATGAGGCGATATGAACCAATGTGAACCAATTGAACCGACGTAATTGTCGCTATTGCGACATTAATAACCCACATTAGGACGGAATCTTCTCATGTTCAAAAAGCAGACAAAGTAATGGTGTGGGAAGCGATATGAAATAAACGGTTACTAGGGCCATATTTGATCAAAATGTAGAGATTTGGAAAACGATATTTTCAAATGCTCCAGACATTTTTGATGTCTATTTTGGATTAAACAATAAACACATGGTTCCAGGTCCACCTAAATTGTCAACCCTCGAAATTTTTAAAATTATGAATAATGGATTGGTGAAGTCTAATGGCCATCTCCATCGTTAATAATACAAGTACCAGAAATATCGACATCCTAATGAAAGAATCACCATCAAATTGCCTGAAACATTAGCGTAGGAATATTCTTCCGAAAATGAATACCAAAGTGCAGTAATAAATATAAGTGTTGGTGTATTTTTTTCACAATATATAAATAGAATTTTGAAACAATAACAGATTGAATATATTTTCCTATGAGGCGCTACTTATGCATCACCCTGCATATATATCTCGATCAAAGTTCTTCATTAAGCCCTCCAAATACAAATAAACTTCTGTAATTAAACAGAAAGCCTTCTGTTTTTGTCTGCAACAAAATATGTTTGGCAATAAGAGCTATTATCTAGAGTAATTTATAACTAATTGATTGCACTATGCCTATTCCAGCATGTTATCGTGAAGCAACAACAGCTGGAGACATAACATATTGATTGTAATTTACCGCGTCATAATATAGTGAGATTAGCCGCAGTAAAGCAAGTAATTAATTAAATATCGAATGAACGCGGTATTTAAAGAAACTATCACTCAAATAAAACAGCATTAATCGAACAACTTAGACAACAGCTATAACATGACTTATTGTATGAGTCACCAAAATCCATTATTTTTGTTGATTGAGAAACAACAATATTATCGATTAGATAATGGATTTTGAAGCGGAAGAAATCCTGAACTAAATCTAAAGATATTGATGGTGGCCTAGTGAGATATTTTAACTAAACAATACCAAAAAGTATGACAATGAGCTGTTGACACCTAGACGCGAATACCGTGAGACGATCAACTGAGTGACATTTCAAACTTCTCGTCGTCAGAAAAGGTTGAATAATAAATTTATGAAAGGTTTCCGTGGGTTTTGTACTTCCAGATTAATTAAATGAAATAAAAACTGGATCTATATATTTGGAATTAATGCAGGGAAAGTGACCGAGAATACAAGTGAAATAAAAGCAGATGGCAAAGAAACTGTAACTAAAGTTATGCAGAATATTTTTAAGTCTTTTTCAATTTAGCAAAGAACTCGAATACATATTAATCAATAGAGGAATTTCTTTCTACTTGAGAGATGTTCCAAATTAATTTTAACAGAGACTTAGCAAGAGAGAAAGTGGAAATCAACTGACTGCTCCTTTTAAATTTTTATTGGGTTTTTTCTCTAACCTAATTAATTGAGGTAAAATGCAAATGATCACAATATCCTGTCTGATTACTGACTAGACGGGGATTGTTGGTAAGGGAAGGGGGGAGCTTACACTAAATACAAGAGCTGTGTACGTGGGACTCTTCCATGCGACGAGCTGCTTCAGTCCTGAGATGGCCGAAGAGATCGGATGGAAAGCTCGTGTGAAGCGCGCGATGTTGTCCTTGAGCCTACAAGATAGAGAGAGGATTTGGGGTGTTAGGGGATGGTAATATAAAATAGAGATATCAAGAGCAAGGAAGAGAGTTGAAGAAAAGGAGATGACAATATAGAAATCATAAACCCTAACCATTATATGAAGTTTTAATTAGAACATGCAAGAGATCTGTGACCTGTTCGGAGTCTTCAATATAATATTCTGCATTAGATGTTTTCAAGTTATTTGGTCATTTCTATCATTAAAAAGTTTTTATAATCATTTCTAAGTTTTAAAAAGAGAATTAATCGTATTGAGAGGTCTTCAAACAATAAATAATTATCACAAAAATGTCATGAAATTATCGCAGTTGTGATTTATATGGAAATTTGTTGAGCGGATAAATGTTAAAAGAAAAAATATATATATTACTCAAGAAACATAATAACAATGATATTATGTTCATATTTTCATATAAAAAACTTTTAAAACAAATAGGCATAATATGAATATAAATACAGTGGATTTAATGACTTTGGCCATTAGAAGGAATTGCAAAGAATCTTTTGACGGGATAAATTAGAAACTTTTACAATATAGTGGAAAATACAAGACACGAAAGAAGATATTCAAATAAATTTATATTTTCCCTTTTAAAGAGTGATAACGCCAAAGGTGGAATTCCATATATAACCAAAGAAGATTTGTCATATGTTGAGAAACTGCATTATCTAATTAAACTAATAAATAATATGTCTCTTTGAATTCAATGTTCTTTTAGTTTTACTTTCGGCGTTACAACTTTTCTTCCCGTGTTTGATTATTCCTACGATTTAGACTATAAATATTTAGAGAAGAAAATAGTCCAGCAACCTTCTTGGTGACAGTGGCTCTCCATCGGGATCCTCACTAGCTTCCGTGAACTCGTCAACAGTTCTAAAGTCGTCGAGAAAGCGACGATACCCCTCCACTGAATAGTTCCACCAGGATCTGCACCTGCCACACTCATCTGGTGCCAGAGGAGTATGATTGGGAGAAGAAGCAGGGAGGGCGGTCTCGACTGAAAATCAAATGAAATAACTTCATCAATCGTTCATTTTGTGCTTTAGAAATCTTCTGTAGACTTCTCTTCTCGATTGATAATATTACCCGTAACAAAATAAAAAAAGAAACAATAAAGAAATGAGGTCTAAATTGAGGTCCAATAAATACATTTAACAATAAACCGATGTCCAAAAATTGGTTGTCGAGAGAAAAATCCTAAATTATATTTACTATATACTCTATATTATAACACTAATATTATAATATATTAAAGAAAATTCTCTTAAACTATTTTAAATAGAAGACGTTATACAACAAAATCGGTTTAAGAAAATTCTCTTAAACTATTTTAAATAGAAGACGTTATACAACAAAATCGGTAAATAAAAATATAGATGACTGGTCATGGTGTCAATAGTGACCTACATTAGCTGCACAGTAATAATAATTTTGAAAGATGACGGCGATTACTGGTTTAACAATACACCCAGCATTATCACAAAATCTTCAGGAGTCAAAGGTCACACTCACTATACACAGGTTTACCGAATCATAATCATAATAATTCGTATATTTATAACGAGAAGCCTAATATTATATACCTAGCATGTGTCTACGTGAATACACGACAATTATTTTGTCACTGTTTCACGATATTAGAATTATAGCAGATACACCGGTGACATGTGATGGTGATTATACTGAATCTTGTTATTATAATGCATCAAGTGTCAACATATCGATTGTATACAGTAAATGAGGATTTTAACTTCAGTCGTTGAACTAAAAATTAAACACACAATTAAAAATGATTTCTTCTCTAAACTGGTACCAAAAATGTGTAGAACTCTAAATATTTAAAGTGGAAAGAGATTATAAAACAACACAATTAAAAATTTTAAATACTTGGCATGTTTTATTTATTATTAGAAAGTAAATTTTTTTGATAACTTCATTTTGTATTAATGTATGGCCAAACAATGGTTTTTATCTAAACAATGATTTAAATTCGCTATTTTTTATTAATTGATGTGTTTAATTATTCATTATGCTATGTTCAATATTCATTATTAATAAAGAGCACATTCTGACCAAGTTATGATATAAATTTGTATATAAACAAATGTTATGGAGAAATCCTAAAAATTTAAATAATGAAGAACCAATAAGACTATTTTATAAATTATATAGTTCAATGTTTGGAAAATACATTAATCATTTAAAAATCTATAAATAAAAAAATTATCTCGGCGACCTTTTAGTGAATGAGTTTTTGATATCAGATGGGTTGATCAAGTACCGGCTTACCTTTATTAAACCTTTACCAGCAGTTGAACTAACCGTCTAGTATAATTGATGGTGGAATATTTTTAAACCTGATATACCTAGGTTGATAAGGACAGTGATTTGGGTTAGTGACGTATCTGTAACCTACACTATTTCTACGTTATAATTAATTCTGCTATTTTTGAATATATTATTTCCGCGTTATGAAAGTATTCCAAGAAATTACGAATATACTTTTTAAGTACCTGACTAAGAATAATTTTATTACCAAACTATACAATAACAATAAACAATAACTCAGTCATTACACATAATATAGTATTAATTATAAAATAAACCTTCGACTACATTTCAGCCTGATTCAACAAAACAAAATGTGCATCAAACAGATGAATAAATTTGTTAAACTTTTTCACAGAATGTATAAATTATTTTCATTCAAATTAATTAAAACCATTAATATAGCTCAATCCATCTTTCCAGACTGTTGGCAAAATGCTTCAATATTTCAAAATATAAAATATAGCCTTCCAAAATGTCGGTAAGTATATTGTGAAAGATATAAAGCGGGCAAGAATGATAAATAGGAAAATAAATGAACTTTTACACTAACCCTAGAGAAAAAAAGCTGTGTGGGGAGGAAATTATTCACAGATTTAATTTAGGACAGTAGTCTTAACTCCGCGAATTATCTCTCAGAACTCAAGCGCAGGGTGAAAAATTCGTTGATAAGTAACGATCCAGAACACATGATGATTGCCGACTATTCGCGTCCAGAGAACCATGTCATTTAGTGTTGTCGGTCGACAGTATTTTAATAATCAACTTCTTATATACTCAAGTAGCAACAAGCCTACATCCTTCTCGATTCGTCTCTTCAGGCAACAGGAATTCACCAGGGGGTAGAGAAAAGCCTGAAAAGGGTAAAATTGTTCAGTCTCTTCTCCTCACATTATTTATCAGAGGGTTATCAACTCAACTATTTTGAGGTTGCACAACACAGGCGGTCAAAGTGAGGAAGAATGATCAATTTGTCCCAGCTAAGCCTGACTCAGCGTCGAGAAACCATTTCCGGCATTCTATTTCGCCTTCCTCGCAATTAAATCTGTTTTTCAGACGTCTCAAATGGAAAAGGAGGAGGAGAAGGGAGCAAGATTTGTTTGGATTCTTTGAATGTCACTTCGCCAAACCTTGGTCACTGTTTCCTTTTGATAAAGACGTCTCGGCTGGGCTTTGTTGCTTGAATTTATAACTAAATATTACTCTTTAGACTGTAATTGTTACTATGACTATTATGTTGGTATAAAGCTGGGAGAGGCTGGCATTGAGATAAAAGATCTCACAGACAACGGGGGGGGAGGATTACAACCGTATCGATTTTTAGCGCGATTGTACTCACGTGAGCAAAAAGTCTGTCATTCACCTCTCTGCTATAGCTTAATTTCTATCTGATGGGGAATTATTCTTAAATGAATGGATATTATTAGACTTTTGAAGTGATATTAACAAACAAACAAAAAACTAGGTTTGGGGGGAAAATATAAAAGGAAGGAAATACCCTGGATAATTGATTTAATTTAATAATATAAATAAGGAACATGATATCCTGCAATACTTTACTTTAATTAAAAAGTGACACTGTGGATTAAAATGAGAATAACTTCAAGCCGAGTTTCTACTATAGCCTAATACTTTTAAAGATTGTTTAATGACTTTTCCTCATTATTTCATATATATATTCTAATTAACTAGATACAAATTTATTTTTATCCCAATGTTTTTTTTGTGTATTTTTAGTTGATTAATACAGAAATTCTACATTTAATCTTATTTGTCAACTGAAAAATTATTCCAGTTTGAAAAAGCGTCAGTAAAATGTTCCCAGAGTAATAATATCCGAATCTTTTATCGCTTCCATTAGCTAGCTTTCATAGGTTGTTAAAGCAGTAAGCAATTTTCTCCAACATTAAGATCGCTGAGTAAAACAAAGAAACAAACAAATCCCAAATAAAGCGAAAAATGGATCAATCAACTAAAAAGAATAATATTGTGTCAAACATTCAAAACTCACCTGTGTTATTGGCTGCCACCAGGGACTCTGTAGAGGACGAGAGGACAATGTCCACCTCAACATCACGCGGGGAGGCAGTGGCCTGTGGCCCTGAAACCCCGCTCTCAGAGTCCAGACTTTCGGAGTCGCCTTCCCGTGCCTTCACTCGACTGAAGGGATTCTTGGGCCGGTGCAACTTCAGGCCGATCGAGCTGGAAGGAGAAGGAGGTCAGCTAAGGGGACGAACTGCACACACGAGGAGTTAGGTTTGTTGTTGTGGCTTAATTAAAACTTTGGTTGGGTGGAATTATCGGCACAACTGAGTACACTTAAGGCCAGACAAACTATCAACACGATAATCAACAGCTGCAACTATCTCTCTCAAACACACCTCACCTCCCTTTCGCCTTCCAAGACCTTCTTAAAGAGGCAACGTGGGTGTCTCTGTTTACCTAGATCGTCAACAAACATCACGTGCCTGCAGAGAAATGGGAACTATAAATATAACAGGGAGGCTATGGGAGGGAACAACATCGAAAACCTTTCCACCGCAAAAAGTTCACAATTATCGATCGAACAAACACACAAACAGGCCCACAAGAAGATAGACGCAGTGAACCAACTATCGAATAACAACAACAAAAAATTGCAGTCATCATCTCAAAGATTACTGATCCTGTGAGAAGGTCACACTTAAATCCTGCTTTCCTCAAGCCAATATCCCACCCCATCTCATTTCTCGAGATACATAATAGCTTACCCCTTATCGGAGGATTTGATTTCTTTGAATTTCCGCAACAGCTTCTCGTAACGCTGGCGTTCTTCCTTGAGTTCTCGCTCCAACTTTTCCACTTTCCGGCGCTCTTTGAAACTTTTCACTTCTTCCACTGCAACAGGTAAGGAGGCAGTGACATATCAGAGATCTAATATATATTGTCAAGCAAGTGACAGCTTCTATTTTATCAAGAAAATGTATGCGCATCGGGAAATCTGAGAAGGAGAATAGACATCGCTTGTCGACTTTTATCAGTTATCAATAATCAAAAACTTGTACGTATTTAATATAAAATGTTTCCTCGGTTTATTCACGTAGATAATATACATTAATCAATGTCCCCGAATAGAGTGCCAAAAATGACATGATAAATCAATTTTTGCAAATTGAATGGAAAAATAATTTTAAGATATATATTTCAACAAAAAATGATTTTATCAAGAAAACATAAAACGAGTTTTAACATTTTTCATATTAATGGTTTCTCGACAATGTGTCCAGTTTCAGTTAAATTTCCGCAATATATATATTATATATTAATATAACTCAACAATAAAATTAATGCATAAACATTGCATAACATCAAAAAATATTATAATTTTAATTGTAATTGTAATTAGTTTTATATTAACAAAATATTAATGAAATTCATTCGAAGGAAAATTAAATAACCCCAATTTGTGAAACTTAATTAAGAACAGCTGTTTCGGGGTAAACCTCAATTTGATTACAATGTTCCTTGACAAATAATTAATTTGCTTTGTTAAAAACGAAATTAGATTGCAAAATATTATTTGTATCCAAATAACAGACAAAGATTAATTAAAAAATATAAAATGAGATTTTGAAAAACATTAAATTAAATAAAAAACAAAACAAAATTGAAATATAAAAATCTTTCTCAAAAAAGAGTTACTACACAACTGAATATTTCAAAAAGATTCGGTTAAGCACTCTTATTAATTAAGCTATGATAAATCACGGCATCATTAAAAACTTTTTTTTTCAAATCAACTTTTAACACTAAATTCCATAAATTTAATATTTTTACATAATATTTAGTTGTATATATGTTGTGTGTTTATATTTTTTTATTTGTACATTAAGAAATAAAGTATCGATCATTGTTGTAATAATGGTAACTATTGTTTACATTTTCCACATCTTGTAATTTTTCTATTTAGCTTTTTGAGAAAACTCGACCTTTTTAAGCGCTTAAAAATACAGTTTTATTATAATCATTTAAATACGTATTATGAAAACTCATTCACGCAGAGAAAAGGAGAGATAAGACGAGACTGACTCTGGAATATCTCGGCTGAACATGACTTGTCATGTTGTATCAGGCTAAACGTCAGTTGAGAACGAATGAAAAAATGTGGCTAGCGTTGAGCTCGACGCTAAGTACAATATAATTATACTGTAAATCTCTCACTCCAGACACGATGACCCAGTCGTATGATTAAATTGACAACTTTGTCGGTCGGAAATTTATTACATCCATTTTAACCTCAAGTCAATGATGAAAAAGAAAATTGAAGTTCTTTTTTAAATTTATGAATCATGATAGAGTTACTCGACGCACGGTCAAAAGTCACAAATGGATAAATGATTCAGAATGATCTGTTTCAAAGGTTGATAAAGTTAGTAACTAACCACTTTGGCTGTGACCAAATATTTCTCTATCCAGGCGTAAAAAGTGTATAAAAATTAGTAATTCGATGATATCTATTCGCGATTTGCTCAATATCATTTTCGATATTTTAAAAACTGTCAGAAAATTAGCTTTTGCTTCATTCCCATGATGGATTATGGAAAATATATTATTGAGGAATTATATTTTCCCATTATTTAAGTATCACACCATAATAAAGGGATAGTATAATACATTTATTTCCACCAGCATAGAAGCTAAGCTAGGTATATGTATATGGGATTCCCCAAGGAGTTTGACATAGATGGAGTTAATACAATACGAAATCAATCATAATAAATAATTGTAGTCGTTATTTCTGAAATCAAAATCACGTTCGATCGTTTTGACAGCATTATTGGACTATTGAATTTCTCAATCTTATTTCTTATTGATTAAGTATAAAATGAAGGTCTAATAAGGAAAAGTACGTCAAAAATATAAATAATAAAAATAAGCTTTGTAAAATAGATAATTTCTGCAACTTTGATTCTCTTAAAATTGTTTTTATTTTAATTTTATGGTATTTTACCTGTATACAAAATGGATGGAATAAAATTCGTGTATATTTCAATATTTAAAAAAGAAAAAAATAGTTTAAAATAATAACATTTGGTTTGATAACAATTTTTTTTTTAATTTTAAATTCGTGTATATGATAACAGAATTCGTGTATGGCCACAGAATTCGTGTATGGAAGCGAATTTCATGTATCTGTGGACACCCTGTATGAATATATTATATACTAGAAGCTTTACATTTCAGGAAAGCAAAAAAAGGTAAATACCTAGTAACAAATAATTCTACAAAAATTCTAAAATAAAAAAAAGATTTTGGTTCACAGTAAAGAACTAATCTTTTATATTACATTCAACATAGAAGATCATTTCCTAAACAGTTGGAAAAATTCAACCAATTTCATATTTTTAATTGCAAGCACTGCTTCAGAAAAATGAATTCCTAAATTTCACACCGCGCAAAACCTCTTTCTAAATCCAATTGTTAATCCACCAACTATAAGGTGACCTAATAGTTTTAGCAGTCTACAAAAAAGGCAGCCAGATGTGAATAATTAGCAGGGTAAATACAAAAATAGATATATAATTAGGCTTTATGATAATCATTTCCTTCATACTGAGAAGGAAATTAGTGGCAATTTATCATCAAAAATAAGGACAGTGAATCGAGAATTTGACGTCAAAAAGTTTCCCTTTATTTCGACCCAGCAAGCAATCAACAATTGACACCCCTTCAGTAGTTGAGGTTGTGAAACAATTTAAATACACTGATTTACTGCTGCATATTATGAGAGGGGTTCTTAATTTAAATATATTGCTCAAAAAGGAGCTGGTTAACAAACAACAAGAATCCGTATCATTTAGGTAGCTTAGTTAAAAATAATGAGGCAGACAGTGGAGAAATTCACTCACAATTAAAATGTTACAATGAAATCATTGTAAAAGTTTGAAAAAAGATCTTTGCAGCCAGAAAGTAGGACAGCATTTTTGCCTTCCTACATAATTAATCAAAGCTTAGCTACATTGCATATATATCCACATTTCAATTTAAAATGTTTCCGAATAAATGTTATTCGTTCCTCCTCTATATTTTGCGGAGAAAGATTCAACTGTAAGTTATGTTTATTCAAACAGAACCAAATATATACAAAAGCAATCACTTACGCGTCTTGAATGCTTAACAAAGAAGGAATGACAAAAAAAGTATCAAGAATATTTGTTTCATAGTTACACAATACGGGATAATTGGCATCAATAACAACAATAATAAATAAACAGAAAACTCACTCAAGTTTTGGTTAGTTATCGTGGCCGAAAGTAGCTGCATTTGAAGTTCTTTGTTCTGAAGTTCGAGGAATTCCCGGTCTGAGCCACTTCCTTCTGCCCCGACCATGAGGCTGAGCGCACCTTCGTTGTCGGAATAAGTATCCACCTGAAACAGAGCAACGGAGTGGGGGGCAATCAAATGGCTCTTAGTTGATGATTAAGCTCATTATAACAGGAGATATTTTCTATATAAACCTATCGAACCTTGAATAACAGTTAGTTGATGAAAATCTTCATATTATCTATTATTTTGCAACAGCTAAACATTGATTATATTATGTGTTGAATAACTGTAAATTTTCGTTTAAAAATAGTATGAGGGAAAAAATGCCATTATTTTATAGTAAAAATATGATCCTAATAATTAGAAAGGTATCATCAATGCATTGGCGGCAAAGGGTATTGCGTGCGTGTGTCTGAAGAGAACAGTATAGTTATTCAACCTCCTTCCTAAAGAGTAATCAGACAAATGCAAATTATCGTGACTAGCGTGAAAGTGGAGAACGTATACTTACAGCAACATTGAAAATCCTGGCAGTCACCAAAGGATTTAAGCTTTATGTCCTGTCTTAAAGACTGTCGAGAAACCTTACTCCAACAGGTTATTCAAAACTCGGCGTAAAACAAACCCCTTATAAAATGAATGACAAACATTTAGATATATAAGTGTAGTGCGTTCTTGCATTCAGAATGCTGAGATAGTACTTATTATTAGTACAACTGACAAGCCAAGTCAGCCCATTCCTAGAGTTAATCAAAATAGAACTCATGTCCGAACAACAAAGAACTGTCTAGAGTAGTAGGGTCACCTGACTGTACGTCTGGTCAACCTTATATTTCCTATTCAGATACAGACAATGAGTAACAAAAGATTTGCTGGTGGAAGAAAAATAATACCTAAGTTCATAAGTGTGGAGACATAGAAAATTATCTTTTTGTCAGAAAAATTGTTTCTAAACTCATATAAAATATATTTGCTGTTTCAAACGTACACACAATAAATTAATTCAGATGTTCATTGAAACTTTTCCGATAAATAACCAGTTAGAATATTAAACTCCAAAAGAAATTTTAATAATTGTTTTATATCCGGGATTTATAATCTGCGTTGTTAAAAATCAATAGATTTAAATTTATATTGATTTTAAAAAACATTTACGAATAAATAATTAATAGATATTATTTAAATTAGAAAACAATTCAAAATTTAATAAAATTCTAATTTAAAATAAGTGATTAACTTCTCTAGATTGGCAAACTATTACGCTTTATACGTATGACAGCCTCCCATAGGAAAACGGTAAAATCAATAGAAAAGGAATATATAGAATTGTATTATTTTACTAATAATATTAAATTGTATTATATTAATTAAATAGTATTACGATATCAATGTATAACACGCGATAATGGTTTTAATAATTCTGAATGTTCCGCAGAAAATTTCGAATAATTATTTAAATCTTCTTGATTTATTTTGATACTGTCTGAGTATTATTTGTAATTAAGAAATATGCACAGTATATTATAACCATTATAAAAATCTGTCCATTGCTCAACAAGAACGAACGTTTTCGAGGGTGTATAAAAATTAATAAGAATATACATCACGCACAATTAGTCTACCTGCGTTAATCGCCAGTAGACAAAAATATTTGTCTGTGGATAGCTACTCGATTTCACTAACAAAATAATAATATCAATGAAAAGACGATAAAATATTTAAACAGAACATGTTACAAATACGGCGAATCACTTCAGCATTCGCGTATGAATAATAATAATTAACAGGTAAAAAAAGGGAAGACGAGCAAGTAAATGACACGAATTATCTGTCAACATAATGGAACGATCTTCGTAAGTCATACATGTTAAAACTGTTCAAAGTAGTTTTAATTAGACAAAAGCAAAATTTGACAGATTAAATCATTTCTAAAAAGTTACTTCTATTTATAGATATCTCAGAAATAAGTGAAGATTGCGTCGAAAAATGTGCATCTAAAAATAACATTATGTAACATAATTTTTGTTTAAAAAAGATTGCAACATGATACAAAATAAATAAATTTTCTAAAAATATTCAGAATAAAAAAACCGCCTATCATTTTTATTTTTTGTTGACGTAAGATTATATCCTTTATAACAAATCGTGTCTGAAAATAAACATTATTAATATATTAAAGCTTTCGAGTAGGCTGTTATGATGATCAAAGCATTTTTTAATTAATTTAAACTTTGCCAAACCTTATGAATTAAATCGTGTAACTTTCGTGTTAATTATAAATAAAATTAATTAAAATTATAATCACAATATCATACATTCTTTTGACTTTTATTTAAAAAAATCATTTCAAAAAATTGTAGTCTTAAAACTATCCCAAATTATAAAAACATTCATATACGATAATATTTAAATATACACACCTAAATTACGAAACTTCTGATAAATCTAGAATGAATAAATTAATTAAGAGATATCCGGTCTCGTAACTCACATCTGCCGGCACTCCAGAACCTCGTCTGCCATCTGTGGAGTTGGCCTCAGAGGTAATGGGCACCTCTAAAACGTCCTCCATGAACTCCATAGACCTTGAACGCTTGTGCTTCTCGTGAAGCGGACGATTAACAGGCACTGCTATGGTCTCCTTATTTGTCGACTCCACCCCAAAGGTATCCGACTTACGAAACCGTGATCGAATTGCACTCCGAAAACTCATTCCGGTCTGAAAGATATTCCAATAAAACTACTTATCACTAATATATTTTTTTAATTACAATACCTAATATTATAAAACTACTAGTGCCGAAAGGTCAAAAAGCTGTGTAATTGGCATATTAAATTGTCCACTGAAAAGCATTTAAAACAAGAATCATGGACTGAATTGCAACAACAAAGAACGATACTGATAAATCTGTGTCAAAAGATTTGAAAAATAGATTTATGTATATATTATACATGCGTTAGATATATTTTTTTAAGATAATCTCAATTGATTAATAAAAAATTAAAACGACTCACAGAAAAATAATTAATTCACAAAATGTTTACAACATTGATAATATGCTCACAGTGCGTATGAGTGATATGTCTTCATTGATTATTAATAATCTAGTATCACCGTGTATGGAAATGTAATCACACATTATACAATTCATGACATAAAAAGTATTTCAGATGATGATTTTTATTTATACAAGTATTAGATAACATTCCAAAGAACGCCCGACAAAAGAATTTCATAACATATAAAGCATCTTCATGTTGCACACTAAGACAAATAAATCCAGATTACCACAATGTGTACGATACATTAAAAAAAATATTAACATGCAAACATATATAGCATTGTTTATGGCTCACGGTAAATGAGTATCGATTATTATAAATTATGCATGCAGCGTTATCATGTACAATAATATTATGTATAGCTTAAATGTGTAGAGAATCACAGTATAATATGTAAACTTCGAATTTTTTGCGTTTTTTCAAAGAAGCAATGAATACTTGTAGAAAAGAACCTTAAGAATAAATGTGGTATCTTAAGGTTCAGGGTTGTATTGAAAGCGATATAAGGAAGACTACATGGCGCCGACATCCCAATAAGCAACAACAACTCACAGAATTAGATTTGGGAGAATTAACCCGGCGATGGTCAGCAGGCTTCTCCATTCTTGTGTGCCTCTTGAGTGTTTTGAGAGTTGGCAGCGTCACCTTAATAAATATAAATGTGTTCCAAATGTCCGAGTAAACAGTTAGCCAGACATTTGTCAGGTAACACTTCTTTACAATTTCGTAAGAGTGAATATAGGATAAGGTTTACGGCTATAATTATTTTGATAGACAATAATATAATTATGATATTGTTCAATATTCAAAAGAATTTAACAGAGATAATAAATATTCAAAATAAATAAAAATAGTGATTATTTTCCAAGAAAAATTCATACATAACTATAATAGTTGAAAACTACTTTTTAATGTATAATGTAAAATAATAATAATATTAATAAATGTTTTATTGCATTTTTTAAAAAATCAACGATAGCAAAAGTATTAAATTATACTCAATGTAAATAATATACCTATATGAGTAATCATAATCATAATGCAATTATACTACCAATACTAATATATTTGTAAATAATTTAATACTTCACTTTTTAAAAATTGGATAAAACAAAAATTAATATCTGTACAAAACTTAAACAATTAAATTTGCTAAGTGGATTTATATTCAAATTTATTTAACAAAATTATAAATAGCTAATATTACTGCAGTTGTCCAATAAATTTTGTATGGCTAAAATTAAGCTTAGCCTTAACCTATACAAGTTTTCTAGTTTGCAGGACAGGTTCAATACAGAAATTTGTAGTAGTCTAATTTATAAGAAGCAATTACAAATTCACAAACAATGTCACATGTAACAAGAGATTTATAAGGAATTTGATTTAAAAAATAACTTTGTGGTGAGGTGTTTTTACTAAGTAACCAAAATTTGTTAGGAACAAAATCCTCTACCAAAAACAATATGGTTATTATCACTTCCATAAAATCCTTATTCATAGTGTGTTGTCACTGATATCATAATTGTTTCTAAATTGTCAAACTGAGATATTTTCAGATAATTAACATCCCATAAAATGATGTGCAAATCAATACATCAGTAATTAAAATCAGATATATAAATTTTAATAAGTAATAGGACACATACTTACATACATACCATATTTAAAACTGCTGTTATATTTGTTTGCAAAATGTTGCATTAGTATCATAAGTAAGAATACAATATTTCAGTGCTTCAAGTTTAAAAAAAAATAATATGACATAAGTTAAATTATATTATTTTTTTAATTTTGTTACCAAAAGTCCATTAGTTTTTTTCAAAATTATAATAGATTTAATGAGAATTTATTAATAAAATTATAAAATGTACTAGAAAAGTTTTTTTATAAATTTTAAAATAAGTTTATTACTCAAATAAGTATACTGTCTTCTATTTATGAAATTTATAACATAATTATTGAAAATCAGAGTAAAGTAGAAATTCAATAAATTACAATAGCCAATATAACTATGTTTTTGTGTGTGCACAATGTGTGTAAACAATAATTGAGTATACAACTATTTCAAATTATTTGATATAAATATTATTAAAAAGTATGGATTATATAATTATAAATATTATTTTATCATCAGATGTAAATCATTATAGCAAATGTAGTTTTAGGAGTCTGAAAAAAATATAAACCAGTCTTAAAATAACATATTTGATTATCATATTGAAGTGCTAACCTTACAACACTTTTGGTAATGCAATTTGTCAGCAACATTACATTGCAGGATTGCATTCTTCAAAAATTTACTGTAGAACTATTGTAGAACTGTAGAAGTATTGGGCTCTTGCCAATGAATTGCATTCCAGATAATAAAATGAAATCATAATGGATATTCATAATGGAATGCAATTTGTCACTAACAGAACCATAAGTTAGATCAGGCCCAGCACAACAGGGCCCCTCTCTTTCAGGCCAGTACTGAATAGTACAAAAATAGTACATAATTCCGTTCTAATGACTTGTTGTAAGGACGCCAAAAAAATGCTCTTAACTTTGTCTCAAAAGAGACTGTTGATAACTTTAAAAAAGCCTATAGTTCACATCAGTAATTAAAAACATAAAGTATTGAGTATAAAATAACATGTTTATAAAACATTCCATAAATATAAGAAGTAGACTAATAATTTTAGTTAATCAGTAAGAAGAGTCTGCAATGAAATGTGACATAGTGAAGTTTGCAATACTTTTTGGAAGAAGTGGCAGTTCATTCAAACTCCCTCAGAATATGCTAAGTGATGATCATGGATGGACCAATAGAGAGTGGACTGGAATGCTCGGTATACTACTTGCAAATCACAGCTGAGTCTAAATAATAGTATATTTACTGAAATAATATTGGAATGTAATTTTCTATGTAAAATGAAAAACAAAAACACTTTTAATACATTTGAACAAGTATGTAACACTATTGCTGTAGCCATGGACTTATAAATAATAGACAATGTTTAAATAGCTCACATAGAATCACCTATAGAATTGACATCAAATTATCTAACACATTCATTTTAATCGTGATTACTATGAAATTTCGAGCCCGTTTTTACAACAAATCATTAAATATATCCCTATATTAATTTTATTTCAAAGAAAAAATATATATATAGAGTATATAAAACAGTAATTTATTTATTACACAAAGAAAAAATAATTAACTTGTGAATATAAAAATTCTGAAAATGGATATACTTTGTTGACTATCGAGCAGGCCAAAAAACTTTGGCAATATAAGCAGTTAAAGGCTAAAGCGAACCATCAAAAAAATCTAACACAGGTTTGTAACCTCAGTGAATGTTAACATTTACAAAATCTGCTATTTTCATGTAGCTAAGGCCAAAATATTAATAAATAAAAACACAATTTAGACAGCTCCTGGGCAATCTAAATTATATCATCTAAAAGCTAGTTAGATTTGTCTATTTAATTATTGGTGCCTATGGAAATTAGAGTTCTATTTGCGCTCAGTGATAAGTTGAGTAAATTGAGCACCCATGACAAAAAAATGAAATCTAGCCTGCATACCAATTTCGAGAAGTCTAATCTAATTGTAGAATTGTAAAGTATAGACCTCTACATTTGCCTGCATGTGGAAGTCTAGAATTCTAATTAGATTTCTTCAGATTTCTGTAGAACTTTTAAAAATATGTAGAGTTCTACAAATCTAATTTTGTGTGCATATGGCTGCAGGATTCAATGGAATCACCATCATCTTTATCATCTCTCTTGTCTAATCCTTCCATTATATAGATTAGATAAAACCCCAAAATGGAATAAGGTTTTTCCTGGGGTAGATAATAGGCTTCAAGTCATTTCATTTTTCTATGTGGGTTAAAGATTTTCACCAATGATCTCAGCAAAGCTCAACTGTCCTATGCAGGGAATGAATCTAATATTGTCAATTTGTTTTTTACAGAGAATATGTGAATGCATCTCTCAAATTGTATTATCAATGACCATGCTACTTTGGAACTGAATGTCAAAGCATGACAACAAAATTATATATGATGGGATTTCAACAAATCAAACAACAAGACTATATAAAACATATATAAAACAATAATTTAAAACTTGTCATTTATAAAAATTTCACTGTGTAAATATAATGATTACTTATTTTCCATATATATATATACAAGATTATTAGCAAAAATTGAGAAATTCAATAAACTTGAAAAGACTACTAAAAACAGTGAAGATACAATTTAAATATAGTATATAAAATACTTGATTAACTTGATTAGTCCACCATGAGAAACTCTGAAGAAAATGATGAATTCAAGGTTTGGCAGGAATGGTGATGCTTTCCTGAGTGTTATCTGAGAAAGTACAGTCACATGATTGTAAAAGGATTTCTGCATGCACACTTTCAGATTTAAAACCAGAGAAGTTAACATATATATATTAAAGTGTTCTAATGTATGTATTTATAAACCTTGTATTTTATTAATACATTTTTAAGTAGTTATATTATTATTAAATTGTAATTTATTTTATCTGAATTAGGAAACTAAAAATATTATACAGAGTGGCAATAAAGTTACTTAAAGAAAGAAAAGTTACTTACATAAAGAAAATTAAAATGCATTGATATATTTATTTTATTATGAGCTTTGTTTGCTTAGCTCATTTACCCTATATATTATGTTACATATTGTTGTAACCTTTCGACCCATAGCTAGGTTTAAAAAACTACAAAGACAAAAAATATGGCAGGGGCACAACTGTAATAAAAATATTGTTGCAAGTGAAGCAAGAAATTGAGATAATCACAGAGAATCAACACCCTTGACCCCTAATATTTTTTTACACATTGGGTAAGGGCACATGAAATTGTGTTTCTTGTTTTTATATGGGTCATTTTTATTGAAATTCTTGAAAAAATAAAAATATGTTTATTTGATATTGTGGCTATACCAGAATTTTTTTTAAAAAATAGAAATATATTATAAGCATTACTATTTACTTTAAAAAATCACAAGTATGAATTTTATACCTTTTTACAATTATTATTTTTATATATGGCTATATTTTTTTAATATTTATAAAAATTACTCTATTTTAATATTACATTTGTTAAATGATAAATGATAAGTGATAAATGTTAAAATTTGCTTAAAAAATAATTAAAATTGAAAGTAAATTTATTTTCAGTATGGCCATGAGGCATTTTTTGGAGGTAAATGACAAAAAACACAGTATCAATTTTATGCACCCTAAAATAATCATCATTTATGCAAGTTATATTTACATTTTAAAGAGGTGGCACTTTTTTTTAAAAAGCAGACTAGTTATCTCAGTTGCCCCAGCCTGAGTATGGACCTGACTGTATATTAATTTTATTGCCTCTCTGTGGTACTGATTTAAATATTCCAGTAATTGTAATATATTGCAAATTTTATTTCTAAGAGTACTATCTGTTTTTTTTAAATTGTACTTTTATAAGTTAAGATTTGGAGTATCCATATAATTGATGAGTATAAAATAGAAAAGAAAAGATTTAGTAAATTCAGAAACTGATCATATAAGTGAATTGCCCTCATATGTAAATATATACTCTTGTAAATGGAGTCAACTGTTAACTGTATAACAATATATATATAAGGCAAATAATTGAAACAATACAATTAAATATTTGCCTTTTTCTATGCAACATTTATTTTTATTTTTATTATTTTTTATTTTTATTTCTATGCAAACAGTATTTATATTGGTGACCAAATGTGAATTTCAAAATCATGTTTTAACTGCACTCTATGTGCAAAGGAACAATTAATTATATTGAATATATTTATTGCCAAACAGGAATATTTTATAATTGGAATTCTATGCAGTATGAATTTTTTTATAAAGAGCATAGGTAAAGCATGATTTTGTAATTTACAGTTGGTTGCAATCCTGATTAGTTTGACTAATTCTGGATTGATTAAAATTCATATTTGGTTGCCAACATATATTATACTATTAATATTATTAAATTGATGTGTCTATTGGTATAAACACAGTGATGGATCTAGAAATTGGAGGCATATAGTCTTTAGAAGGGCTTATTTATTTTAGAAAAATATATTTTTTTAAATATTATTATTAAGTATTAGAAATACAGTATTTTGAAAAGTATTTTGTGCCCTACTGTAAATCCACCACTGGAAAATGCATCAAACCTACAAAATTATTGGTGCATACATATTTAATATATAGATCTATAAATATCAATTGGTTTCTAAAATACAGAAAACATTATAATAAATTCATATCTATTAATATACTATTTTTCAACATTGTGCATTTTTATTAGTACCATTTTTATAAGGTTTACTTAAATAGTACACTTATCTGGCTTGATGCACATGTATTCCATTTTAAGCTTCAATACAAATTCAGATTTACATAATATTTTAAGATTTATTTAAATAATTTTATCTTATACTTAATAAATTCAGGATACGAACATAATTATTATTGAAAATTAAATAAAAAATTTATAGTACATTAAAATTCAAATAAATTTACCGTAAAATTTTTTTTTACACAGAATTAATCGAAAACGTTTTAATAAATATTTATAACATTGAATTATGGAGCTCCATACTAAAGTAAAGGGACTAATGAATTGTGGCTTTCAATAATACTTAATTTACACTTACGTATTTAAAATATAACTTTAAAATATATCAGTTTGTCAATAAAATGTTATTTACAAGTTCTATTACAAATTTTTTGTTTCAAGAAATAAAGTATACAGATAAATAATTTTTAATTATATATCCCTTAATCTTAAAAAAAATATTTCATAATTATAAATGTATCGCTTTTTCGCTTTAACAAAATTGTATTTAGTAATCTAATAAAACAATTTTTATTTACATAACTGTCTAAATAGTCAATGACCCGCTCAAACTACTCCTTCTAACATATTTTTTGCAAAAGAATATTTGAAATTACATAGCTTTTATTTTTGATTTTTTCAAATAAACCCGAATGCGTGTAAGGTACATGTTTTATTTTTTTACTAATTTAGTTTCTGGTTAATTGTTATTGGGGCTGTTCAAAAAGGACGTCACTTAAATTTGGGCCATGTTTTACACCCTCCCCCTTGTATCACGTACAGTCACAAATTTCGAAACCCCCTTCATAAAAGATGTCACGTATAGTTCTATTCCCTCCCTTCATACACAATTAACGATAATAATTTTGGCGGTATAATTTAAATTAGTTTCGTAACGTGTTTCCATCTTATTTTTTAGTTTTTAGTTTTTAGTTTTTAGTTTTTAGTTTTTAGTTTTTAGTTTTTAGTTTTTAGTTTTTAGTTTTTAG
>JAUZNC010025873.1:9222-22574 GCA_034780395.1 Vannuccia rotundouncinata | reverse complement strand
ATTCTTTTTATTTTGTTAATAAATATTTTTCTTTGGTTAATTTGTGAACAAACTATAATATTAATGTTTTTATATTATTAATGTTATATTTCATATTTTTATTACATCCATTTTTTCTTTATACATTTATTTCATCTTTGTTTTATACGACTTATAATGGCTTATTTAATTTGTTTTCATATTGATTGAATATCAAAAGTTGTTAGATGTAGTCTTACTTAAATTTCATAACATTTTTCGGATAATTTAGTGAGCTTTTCAAATTTGAAGAAATTTAACTTAAAATTATGCAGATAAAAATAAGGACTATATAAAAAACAGTTTTCATAAAGTTGTAGGGAAAAATCGTCTATGTTATGTTAAAAACACATTTGTAAAAACAATAGTAGAACGGTTTTTCGTGAAAAACACTGAAATGGTTTTCTGAAGGTACCAAATATATTTTTTTATGTATCGAAAACCTCATTTTTACAGAGTAGTTACTTCATTATTTCACACCCAGTTTCAAATAAAAAGCTGTAGACTATAATAAAATAAAATTTGTCGCTTTTCCAAATTAGATTCTTTTCGATTTCAACGGAGATTTATAGTCGAAATGTTATTTTTTTATTTTATTTAATTTAATTTAATCTAATCTAATCTAATCTAATTAAATTTTATTTTATTTTATTTATTAAATTCAATTAACATTTTTGAAATTCTAGAAGTTAATTTTCCTCAAAGAACGGTTTCTAATATATTTTAGCTGCATATTTTTATTATTTGACACTGACAAACTCCGTCGTGTTATATACTTCATCATTATTACAATGACGTTTAATTCAACATCCAATCCGTAAAAAACGATTTGTTCATTTTGATATTTAACCATTGATTCTGTTGATGTTTTTTTTAAAAAAGTATGATTTATGCTTCTTATATTGTTGAGCATTAGAATTTGGCACATCAAGTATATAATTAGCAAACAATCAATTAATAGTGTTGTTCTTCATATTGAAAATATATTGGTTTGCGTAATGTTGTAGAAGGTGAATGGAGCCAACCAATGAATGCATTTTATTGTAAAAGTTCTTTGAATACATAAGTGGAGGAATTTCTTTAAGTCCTTATAATTGTTGATTACTTCACTAAACAAAAAAGTCATCATGCTCAAATATCTCTTGATAAATATCCTACATGCGGTTCTTTCTCCTCTTCAAATCGATGTCAACGTGGAAACATGGCGCTACATTGAAGAGTTCAGCTTCCTAGGACAACCATGCATCACGAAGGTTGATATTACAATTTACACGGAAGCTCTGAAAATTGTGAATTGCAACTATTATTTACGGGCCCGTCATCTCACCGACATGCATCGGTACACAGTTCTCTTTCCCAGCAGCCTCTCTCCTACTATCGTGTTTCATCCGAATGAAGTTCAACATCTTGAGTGGTCAAACTATTCCTCAAATGAACAGTTCCTCAGTCAAGCCGACAAACGGCTACCTGCAGTTCAAACTTGGACAATGTCTGCTTTGGAAGTCACTGATGAGACGATGAAATCTCTTTATCAAAATCGATATTTTCAACAGCTCGAGAACGGATCGGCCATCTGGATTGACGTACCTCAAAACTGTGGAGAGGAAAACGAGGATCAAATAATCTATTTCACCAAAGTGAACAATTATACAACTCAAATACCGTTTTTTGACTGTTGACACGGCTTATTTTAAATTCATTTCATTAACATTGTGCTCTTTAAAATAAACTTTTATTTTCTATTTTTGTACCTCACGATCGGTTGAATCGTCTGAGATTGAATCCTGCAAAAACGGATTCTCAGTCCTCGTCAATTATCAATCTCTGGCTCTACTGTAAATTGTGTTCGTCATGTTGAATATCTTGGTGTTACCTTTGACTCTCTTAAATCTTGATATTCATATCCGTAACATTTGCAAATCTTCGTTTCATTCCATTAAATCACTCAATAAGTATTGGAAGATACATTGATGAAAAGACTGCAGCTACTATTCTGGTTAACGTTTTGAGTATATACTAAACTTGATTAATGTGGATTGTTGTGTTAGACTTGTCACATGACTACCAAGATATTCGCCTACATCCGAGGCTCGTCGTGATTTGCACAGGTTGGCTATATTTCTAAAATGTTTTTTTCTGTGCATTATTAAGAACAAATCTTGTCATGATAAGAACCCTATATATTCTCGATCGCCTCCAATTTAACACGTCCTGTTATGCTGCCACCTTTCTTCGATAAAATGATTCATTAAGACTTTTCCAGCCTATCAACGTCCCATCCTTGACTCACAGTGCTTTTGGTACATTGCCCAAGTCATTGGAACTCATTAACAGTTAAATGAATAAATGCTTCAACTTGAATGCTTTAATTAAAATTTTTACCTTTTCATTGTTGTATTCACTCACTTTTATATTTTTTTATTGTGTATTTTTCTCTGATTGTATTTTATAAATATACATATAGTCATTAAATTAATTTATTATTTTGTACCATGTAACATGTTTTCGATTTCCTTTCTATAAAATAAACGCTTTTTATTATAATTATTATAGGTTGTTATTTATTGTTTTAATAGTCTTTTAAAATCTTCTAATGACTAATTTTAATAGTTTTATTTTTATAATTTATATCAGCGAGCAATCATTTTGCACTACGTCCTGCACAGGTTACTGGGCTTATACAATATAATGAATCTAAAATTTGAAAAAATAGAATACAACTTCAAAATAATTCACAATTTCGATTGTTGCTTCAAATAACAATATTATATGCGATTAAACTAAATAATCTATTCAATTTTCTATTGCATTATGTATTATATTTTGTGCATTATATTATATTATAATGTTTATTTTGTTTTGTTTATGTTTTAAAATATAAATTGTTAGTCAGTTATCAGTTATTCAATTATGTTATTTATTAAATTTAAAAATATTATATGGTTAAAAATTATTCAAACGTCCTAAATATAAATATTATCATTGAATGCTTTTAATAAATAAAATTCATTTTGTTTGACAAAATAGGAATATTATATATTTCTACTTTCAAAAATAAATAATAAATAATTTTACAAACAACTAGAATAATATGCCCTTAAAATTCAAAAAAAATTACTGAATGATAAGTTAAAAATATAATTATAATATATAAATAAATAAAAAATTGTCAAAAGCCACCATTGGAAAACAGTTTCAAGTATTGTTTTTGCAAATATCAAAACTATGATAACAAATAACGAATCTATAAATTAAAGCAATAATAAAAACAATATTAACACCAACACACATATATATTTAGATCATAAGTTTATCAAAAAAAATATTTATATCCAGACACTCAATTTATACCAATTATCCAATTGGTATAAATTGGTATCCAATCCACTCAACCAATACCAATTTATAACAATAAATATCATCCAAAAACATTTTCCTCAAGAATTTCTCACGATTGTAATTAAACTTCAAGAATATCACACAAAATGTATTTATTTGTTTTACGTGATAAAAGATTAACTAATTACAACAAATTGACAGCAATTTCGTGTCTATCATTTTGAACATTTGTATGGCGACATTTTTCTAACTGACGCACAGTATCAATCAACGGTTTGTTTTTCGTTTCGGGAAGAAAATAAATAACCACAGCAGACATTGTGGACATCACTGCAAAGATTAAAAAAGGTAAAGGTCTCCAGACAGTATCTTTAAGATGAATTATAAAAGGTGAAATAGATCCACCAATTGAAACAAAGGCAAATGTAGCACTCATTCCTGTACTTCTGATTTCAGTTGGAAATATCTCCGAAGATATTATTGAAAGCATGACAAACATAACGTCGAACAACAAATATTCAAATGAGTTAGCCAAAATGACAGGTATTGAAGAACTATCAACTGATTGTACTATCTAAAAAAGAAAAGGGGTTTGTAATATGTAAAGAAATCTTATTGCTCAGCTAAATGAAATAAAAAATTATTATATTCAATCAAAATTTAAGTGTTCTAGAAATCTTCTTCACTGAACTAGGAAATATTGTAAACAACTTAGTCTTAGTAAAAAACATTTTATGAAAATATACTATTATAATTCACACTTTTGTGTGCATAATTAAATGGGTAGTACCTACGGAAACGCATAAATGTTTGAATTATATGGTATAGTACACTATAATAAGAATAAAAAATTATAAATAAAACTAAACTTTCCTATAATTTAATAACAGTATAAGAGAGTACGTATACAGTTCTGACAATTCTGCAACATGACCGACACCACCCCGCCAACCCACGTCACTGCTACTTCGTTTCACTTTTATTTCATTATTTCGATTTGTCGACAAAAAAGTATTTCTGTAGATTGGGTATAAGTTCTTGACAATTTTAGAAAAATATATAATCCTGATTCCGTAATTTCAAATTTTCTGACAAGGATATTAAAATATACGGCAATCTCATTAACATTAACAACAGTGACATGCGAAAGGAAGATCATGATCACCGCATACTCCACGAAAACATGGAAAACTTTCTCCTTACATCGATTTGCTCATTTTGAAATACGGTTCATAGATATTGAGTGAGACTTTGGCAGTTTGTTTACATGCATCCATCTTCAAGAGAACAACTTTTTGGAAATTATAGAAATATTATACAATCACTTGAAATATAGAATCTCAACAAGAGCTCAGCTATGTAGCAAATAGTCACAATGGTTCCGTTGTTCAAAAGGATACGAAAGCATGCAATGCAAAATACTGTTAGGGCAGTGAGCTGGAATGGAGTCTTTTCATGTTGCAGGAATAACATATATACGACTAAAATGCATAAATATTAAGGAAAATAAGAGTATATAATGATAAACTCACCTGTAAAATAAAAGCACCCGTAAAGATGGAAATAGATAACGACAAAAAAATTAAAATAGGTATTTTTCTCTGAAATTTGTGATAAACAATAGCTTGAAACATGTTGAAAAAAAGCGCAAGAAAGAAATTCAACCAAAGAACAAGATATGGATTTCCAGGAAATGTCACTGAATAGAAAGTTGTTCCATATAACAACAAACCAAAAGTAAACCAAGCAGATATCAATAAAAGACTCCTTCTTGCTAATTCAGGGGTTTTGAACAATAACAAGAGTCCAAAAATTGCACCTTTGATAACATTTAGATCGTGCTTAGTAGTAGATTTGAATAATTTAGATTTTATTTGAGTTTCTTCAGATCTGGTCAACTCAGCATCCGGATTATTTAATTGAATTGCAGTTTTGATGATTTCTATGGCTTCATCACCTCGACCAACTGTGAAAAGCCATCGAGGACTTTCACATAACAGCCATGGAAACAGAAGACACGGAATTGTAAACAAAGCAAGAAAAGCATGAAGCCATCTCCAATTTTGAAGCGTGTAAGCAGCTGCTGTAAAAAGCGACCCAATTACAAAGGAATTTACGGTTGAATTAATGGATCGAAAAATATTTCTGTATTTACTATCAGTGATTTCCGAAATTAATAAATTACCAGTTGTATTCATTACTATTTTTCCAATTCCAATTATACCTCTAAAAACGTAGAAAATATAAACATTAGCACTGAAGCAAACCAAAACTGATGAAACCATTAATATATGTCCACTTATAACACAAACTGTTTTACGGCCATATCGATCCGATAAAGGACCAATGAATAAAGCGGAAAATAATTGGCTGATAAAAAATATAGAATTACTCAAAGGAGCGAGAAATTTTCTGTCACAAATCATATTAAAACTTTCAATTGCTGTACCTCTGTATTGTGGCTCTGAATGGTCAAATTCTGTTCCATATTTACAAGCGTAAATTTGATTATTGCTTCGATTAGGAATGCTTTTCTTAAAACTGTTCAAGTCAAACGGTATCAGATGGTCTAACCATGATGTGTTATATTGCAAGCATGGCTCATAACTTTGCCCAACCATTGTATATTTGTCCGCGTTTTCCTTCAATGGAATAGTCAAGTTTGTCACTTCTTCATAAGTCAAATGTTGGAATTTATCAAGCTGAGGTATTTTACATCTATGAGGAACACTTATTGATGTTGAAAAAGCTGGAAATAAATGTAATGGACAAGTGACTGGTCCAAGAAGACAGAAAAACATTATCCATTGCCACTGTCCAGCTGGTTTGATTCGGCAATTGAGTAATCTGTCAAAAGTATGTGTATCTTTATCTTCGTTATCGACACTGTTTATATCTTCATATTCCTGATTTTTTTGTTCCATTGTAAATCTATAATTTTAAAGAAAGTAAAACTGAATGTGTTGCTTGAATGTTAATAGCAATCACAATAAATTCATTCGTAACAGTTAACAGTTTTATAACTCCATTTTATTGATAGACTTCACAAACAATACATGGAGGTATACACAATACATGTAGAATGGTAACAGACCGGCACTATGAAAATAGTTTAATATGATTAAAGTTATATTTTAAATTATACTGTTTTGACAAAACGGGCTCAATTGATTGAGACTAATTTCTTTTCTTTAAAAAATAACTTGTTTAATAACTGGAACCTTGATTAAATAGAACTGTGCAAAGCTTAATTCTTCTATTATAACTATAAACTAAATCTTCTTTTGTTTATACAAAACAATAGAAATTTAAAACTAGGGCTATTTAATATTATTTTGTCTAAATGCCAGCTCTTTCTCACTTATACCTTCTATAGTGAAAGAAAGGTATTAAAATTTTCTTTTGTATGTATACATTTTTTGACTCATAAGAAAGGAGTATATTTTACTATTAACTTTTATAATTTGACAGGAAAAATTTGTTTCAGTTGAACCAAAAATACAAAATTGAAACTATACAAATTAATATACTGCTGTGTATATATTATACTATCAATTATGTAGATTAGATCGAATAAGTATACATTTTATATTATGAATTGCTCCTCTCCCTCCCCCTCCAAACGTGTATTCGAATAAAAAATATTATATTATTATTAAATAAAAAATATATGGGACGCTCAAAAACTGCGCAAATTTAATTTGAATTTCTTTATTTTGTTGGGTCAGACTTTCATTCGATCTCTCCTTTTAATTAATCTATGGGACGTCGTAAATAAATATATTATTCGCAATGTTTGTAATATTGGGTGCATTAATTACTGTATATGTACACATTGCATGTATCGATTTTGATAAAGAGATTTCATCGTCTCAACAGTTACTTCTAAAGCAGACATTGTCCAAGTTTGAACTGCAGGTAGCCGTTTGTCTGCTAGACTGAGGTACATGGTTGTCCTAGGAAGCTGAACTCTTCAATGTAGCGCCATGTTTCCACGTTGACATCGACTTGAAGAGGAGAAAGAATCGCATGCAGGATATTTATCAAGAGATATTTGAGCATGATGACTTCTTTTGTTCAGTGAAGTAATCAAACGCTTTAATGACTTAACGGAATTCCTGTACTTATTTATTCAAAGAACTTTTACAATAAAATGCATTCAATGATTGTCATTCCCCTTCACACCCCAACGTAAACAAATATATTTTCAAAAACATTGCTTACATTAGAATTAGGTATATCTATATATGAAGTATAAATATTTGTATTGTAATCAGTTGTTTGTAAGCCAGTTTGTCAATACAAATGCAGCATTATAAGAAGCATAATTCATACTTTTTAATAGAAACATCAACAGTATCGATGTTTAAATATCAAAATGAACAAATGTTTTTTTTACGGATTGAACGTTAAATTTAAACTTCATTGTTATAATGGTGAGGTATTTAACACGACGGAGTTTGTCAGTGTCATGCCGTTAAATATTGGAATTTAAAATTATGCCGTTAAATATTGGAAAACAAACAAAAAATCATTTCAATTTATTTTTAGTATTATACTATATTTGAATCATAATATCCAAAGTGAAAGAAAATGTTTAGATTTTTTAATGTAGTGCTAATTATATATTGCGATCATTTAAAATGTCACAAAGAGCAATATTATACTTCTAGTGTATTTGAATTCAGGATGTTTTACCTAATTAACTTTATTAGTATATGGAACGCAAAAAGATCATTTAAAGTTAGAATTAATCGCAATATACATTTAGCTCTTGATACAATATAAAACTATGGCTTTCTATGAAAAGATAAGTTTTAAGTTTTGCATTTACACAACCTTACCAAGGAATTAAATAAATTTGCACGAAAATTGTCTATAAAATTATTCTTGTATTTGCAAATAATATTGTCAAAAGCATATATTTACGAATGTTCCAACAAAATTAGCACACAGAATACCAACAATACCAGAAACTTTGTTCTGCCAAATACTGAATTTATTAGAATTATTTTTGTTGAAAGTGTCTATATTTCGTTACGTGATATTCATACCAATTTGACTTTATAAATATTTTCAATATAATAGTATACTGTGTCATACTCATGGGTATATAATAGATAAAGCACAACTTTTAAGCGTTTATTCAAAATAAAATTATGTCTGAAATCAAAAAAAAGTTAAATGGAGGAGCAATTAATGATTAATTAAAAAGATTATACTTTTCTATAATTAAAAATTGTTTGACAGTGGTCTTTTTAGTATTTTATTTATCTCAGATTATATAATTTATTTCTTGAGTGGTAAATAACTAATTAGTTAAGAAGAACTATATAGTTAAACAATGACATATATTTACAAACAAATAGTTACTAAATATTGATTTGTATGAGTGAGAGGTTATACATATTAGACATATTTGGTGAGTGGTCAATAATTCCAGACGATAATACTGTTTGTACAACATGAAGACAGGTTACACATAATAAATACAGAAAATTTTCACCAAGAAATAAATCGAATTCTCAAATAAAGATTCAAAACAAAATCACAAAAGAAACAAATTTTACAAAAACAATGATACGAAACTTTGCCACGACACAGTTCTATTTCAAAATACACTAATCCTAATTTATCAATATTCCGTTAACAAACTATTTACAACATGTCAACATGTATTTTAGATAGTGCTGTCACATACAATGATTATTATAGAACAATTATAAATATGGAATAAATAGTTTCACAATTGTGTGGAGTTTCATTTGTTCGTTAAAATCGCTAGCTAATATCACTGAAGCCCTAAGGACCAATTTATTAAGTGAACCAGGATAAGAATTATCGGTTGCCAAGCGACCAAATAGCGAATCCAATCTAGTAGGTTGCCATAGAGAACGTGAGGCTTCTCCCAGCTTTGAGATATTGTTTTTGGTTAAGAAGGGACAACTAAAGGAGAACAAATTTCTCCAAAAATATATTTTTAGAGTACTTTAAATCAAACATGAGAAACTCCTGTCTAATCTTGTAATATACAATTAATCTAAATAATTAAAAATGAAATAAAAGGCATATTAATTATAAAGGATGATCAAAATTAGTTCGAAATTTTCTTGAATTTATAAAATTTCCTGTAATTTCCCATAATATGAGAAATAAACTTCTTATAATGAATCCTTTTAAATGTAATGGAATTATAAGTGTAAAAGGATACGGATTCTTGAACATCTGCTTCAGATCCACTTTCTCCTTGCAGTAGGGACATATTTCCTTCTTGCCCACAATACACCAGCCTCGAATGCAGAATTCATGGAAACTAATCCATGCAGAAATGCAGAGTTAAGGGAAAATGACATACATTAATGAACAAAAAAGGATAATTATATATACAATAATATACAATTGATCCTATTTATTCAACAGTCAATATATTGTATCCAAACAAATCGATTTCTACGAGGAAAAATAAATGAGTATTAAGAAATCGGCAAATTATAACATCACTACTGACTAATTTTCGGAGTAATATATTGAATAGCTATATTATATATTGATACAAATGGAAAATGTCCATCTAACTTTCTTAAGTATTTAGAACTCTTTAAGATGGATCTAATAAACTGTACATACCGTTATGTTATCGACCTAAGATATTTTGAATAAATATTACAATTTCAATCACACTGAAAAATTCAAAAATCTATAAAATATAAGTCTATAATATGTATTGCATTCCACTTAGTGAACTGTGAGTTTTGTTAAAATAATTAAAAATATGATATCGATTATTATCGGTTAAGGATACACATGTGAACAGTTGAGTTTATAAGTCCTCTCATCTTCCTTCTCCTGAAGAAGATTTCCACACACTGCACATACACAGGGGTCAAGTCGTCGAGTGGGCATTCCGGTAGGTGTGTAATACTGATCACAATTCAAGTAGAGAGAGAGAGAGTAATTAATAAAAATCAAATTTGAATTTTGTGAAAAAATGTTTGAAAATTAAAAAAATATGGTGTCCTTTTGGCAAGTTAAAATTACGAAATTTGCGCATCTTACATGAGAAAGACCATCACATCGCATTTTATGTCAGCTATTCAAAGTTCAAAATTATATTAACAACTAATTTTAATTAATATTTAACACTTCAAAATCTTTCCATATTCTATGATATAATGTGATCTTCGTAAAAAGTATTTTAATACAATTAACGTTTAAGAAAATGATTGTATAGGTAAAAAGAATTGAAAAACATACTCCAATATGAGATGCCATCTTATCGCTGCAGACTTCAGCAAAGTCTCTGGCTACAACTCCATAGTATAGCCCATAAAAAAGGAGCAGTAAGCCGATATCCATACCAACATTTGGCTTCACCATCAAGAGAACGTTGAGTCCAAACAGCGTTCCCATGATCACTGCGTAGCCAAGGATACCAAGAGAATAGCTCATTTTGTAAATGAGGAGAAACCAAGCATATACCCGCCTATTGAATGAGGAGTGGGTGATCATACTACTTGTAACTGACACTACTCATGGAGTAATAACAAGAATATCTGTTCTGTCAAAATTCATAATAATGTTAAGAAGAATACAGTAAAATAGTACAATTTATTGTGAGTATGATTTAAAATCTGTCTAATTATGAAATACCATTTGAAATATATAATAAATAATGTTCAAACCTGGGAGTTTTCATAGATAATGGTTTTCTGGTGGCTAGATAGGTCATAACACCAGTACCAAGTGAGAAAACGATCCAGATCACGATAAACCTGAGCCAGATAAACTTGATGCAGACGAGCACAGGCATTATCCACATTCCGAAGAGCGTGGCCACCTGGTAGCTATGGAAATAGCGTTGTTTCCACTGTACAAGAAGTAATTGTCCAATAACCAGGGAAAATATCAAGATGAACGCCATCTCCATGTGCATTTTCTGATGGCCTTGGTGCAGTTCGTGCATCTTCTCATGTTCAAGTCTATAATTATAAATAAGAGGAATTATTGAACTGAGTGCAAATGAGGTGTGTGTTGAGAAGAAAATACTAATACTAATAAATAATACTAAATGTCTACCCTTGCTATGTAACGAAGAGTCGTGACTCAAATAACCTTTCGAAGATGGAGATGTTATATATATGGACAAGTATTCATCTCAAGAAATCTATAATAAGTCTTTTATGTTTCATTGTTTCACAATTTCAAAAATAAATTTCAGGAAAAAATTGTATTTGATAATATACAATAACATAATTTGCGTAGTTAAATTAAAAATAGATATAGATATTTAAATTAATATTAAATAGAATTATAATAAAACTAAATCTAACTAATTTAAACTATATCAAACAAAAGTGCAAACGGGTTTAGTAGAGTCAACTTCACATAATCCATTTTATGAGGATTGAAACTGTTAGAATAAACTATAATCATTTGGAACTGCATATTTCTATTAGTACTGGTGATAAACAAGATTAAGCAAAATTGAATGTAATGAAGATTACAATAATAACAACTAAATTTGAGAAAATATGGTTAACAAATTATATTAAGAAAAGTAACAAACCTCCATTTTTCTTCATCTGTTAATTTGGAAAGATCATAAGTCTGAAGTAGAAATCAATAACACAAATTATTACAATTGCTTTGTGAATAAAAGTATGATTATATATATTTATAAAACTAATCAATAACACACAAATTTAAAAACATAAAAATACAATCAAAGATACCAAATATCTTTGTATAACAAAAAATATGTGTGGGTGGTAACTCTAATAAACATGTTTAATTTAGAAAGCAAATACTCAAAAGATGTACAAAGATCATAAAGTAAGCGTGTAGGAGGTAATCCGCAAGGAGGTTGCTATGTTTTTATGCCAATACTTTTGTAAAAATATAAATTTGCAATAATTAAATACCACTGGTGAAAAATATAAATAAATAAACGTAAATATTTTTAGTATATAAAACTATTAGAAATGATTTAATATTATAAAGGAAACATCAATAATGTCACAAAATTTCGTTTTAAAAAAAATGTTGCTAAATTATTTTACTACATATGTTATTGTTTTATTTTAACATTCAAAAAGGAAAATTAAGCAGTTGAGTGCCTATGAATGTAATAACTGATATGCAGCAAAAAGCATCAAGTTTCCTAAAGGTCATCTTTAATCCATTGTTTAATAAAAGATAAAAAGCTGTCAGTTCATGTGTTATGCTATTAAAAATAAAAATAATGTCAATTCAATTTCATAAAAGGCTACTTATAAGGGGGATCACTTAGATTTTATTTCCAAAAAAAATTCTAAAATATATTTCAGTTAATCTAAAACTAATAACGAAATTACATGACCCATTATAATGCTCAAACTTTTCCCATATTAGATATTTAACTAGTCTACTCCAGATAAACCTGACACTCATAAAATAAAACTAAATCATCTGTTTTATGTAAATAAACTAATGCTGTGTTTCTCAAATGTATAGTAGATAAATATGATGATGTAATCACAAGGAAGTTAAAGGAGCTTCATGATTGCAGAATGATTAAATGATTCTTTACAGTGGTATTAGCTGTTCTGTCTTTATTACAATAACTTGTATGATTTAAAAGCAGTTAAACCACCATTGACTCATTTTTGAATACATGCACATTTTCAAACATATTGCAGATGTTTGCCACCATAAAGCTAAACTGCCCCAGTCGTGAATGTAAACTTTTGATATTGAAGTCATCAGAATAGTTTTCTGTCATATACTAAATTTCCATATCAATGAATTCTGAATTTAATTGTGAGTGCACTTTGCAGCATTTCAGTCAACCAGGTGCAGATCATAATTTGTCCTATCCAAGGAAGTAGAAGCCAGCAGTGTGGAGTTAATGTCAACTTGAATAGAAAAAATCAGCTTTCCATAACAAACTTATTGTTGACAGAAAAACCTTGCTTTACTGTAGCCTGACCATGTGACATAACCAGAGTAATCTACAG
>JAUZNC010025862.1:0-22579 GCA_034780395.1 Vannuccia rotundouncinata | reverse complement strand
GAACTGCTGATGTCCACCGCCTTAGTATTAACACAATCATCACACTCATTGAGTCAAAAGAAATGGCACGTGATGCTTTATCCTCCTCCACTCAGTACTCTGTGTCAACCTTCAAGCGTTCCGGTATTTTAGCATCTCGGCAACAGATCATCCCTCCCAAAGCTTTATCTAGTGCATCTGGTACTAGTATTCAACAGCTGCCATGCCCCACACGTGGCCAAATCTTCTCTAACTTTACAAAGTTACGATCTGGCTGGAATTCGGTGCCTCACAAACTTTGCAAGACCTGTTATCTTCAAATTCGCCGGATCAGGCCGTCTCACCACTCGCAATCGGAAATTTCTGCGACGCTTCGAACCCATTATGCGCAAGAAGCCTGAATACTCCACCAGTCGTTGTGACTTCTATGAAGCAGTATCACCTGCAGATTACGTCCAGGTACCACCTTCATATTCCATTCAGGTACCTGCTCATGAACCTCTCATTTAGCCTCCCATTCAGGTACCCACTCATGAACCTCTCATTTAGCCTCCCATTCAGGTACCCACTCATGAACCTCTCACTAGTACAGTCAATTTACCAGCACCCAACAGTAGCAGCACCCCGGAGCCTGGTAATATTCCTGTTGCAGATGACCCTCCAATTGCCGGCACCTCGCCAACTGACGCTGTGTCACCTACTACCACGTGCCGTCCACAGCGATCTATCCGCCCACCACGGGCCTATGTACCAGAAAGTGGTGAATGGAACTATGTTTTTATTGTTTTGACACTATAAACTGGGGGGGTTGTAGAGGTTTCCCATCACACATTACATTTTTATTAATTATATACTCCATATTATTACTATTACTCTTGCTATATATGTCATGCTCATTTAGGTCTGGTAAAGTTAGTAGTTTGGATTTTATCTTATGATCAGACAATCCGAATATGAATTGAGAAAGAAGTAATCGAACTTGTATGTCGCCGAAGTCATATTTGTTAGCCTGATCCTTAAGTTTCAAGACGTACGTACAGATCGAATCATATCCTTGTAATAAGGTGTGGAGCAAGTGCCTCTCGTAATGTAAAATCCTTTTTGGTTTGAGATGCGATAGAACTGCCGTTTGAATAGAAGCGAAGGTAACATCTTCAATCGTAACGTCTTGAGGGGCAAGCAATGTTTCAATTAAAGAGAACGCAGTTTGGCCACATTGTGATAATAATACGGCTTTGCTGACCGTTTCTTTGCTGCGGTATATTCCTCGTCGCCATGTTTTATTTCGGAATAAGTAAAGCAAGTTCGTGTCGGAATAAGTAAAGCAAGTTTATTATACACTGTAGCACGGTCTCCCGTCATTATTTACATTTAACATCTTGTATAAGAATATCTACTGAGTTAAACTAACTAAATACACTCATATCGATCCAGAACTGAATCTTACGTAACACACAATACATAACAGTTTTGGTTTATTATGTCATGTTATAAAGAAAGGGTGTAAAGAACAAAAAAATTGATTTAAAAGACAGTTGGTTTGTATATTTTCATCGAGCTATTGATACAAAATATAGAGAACTAGTAAAGGTATTGGCGTTCATACCAAAAAGTGCGGACTCATTGACAAAAGCGGAAGAAGAAAATATTTGAAAACCAAACGTATTTGGCAACGATTCTTTATAAAAGATTTACTGCTTATTTAAGTATGTTGTTGTGGGCATTTCGAAATTTCATAATTAATAAAGGAAAAAAAATTATTTTATAGCGTTCAGGGAATTTATTCGAAATATATATATGTTAAAGTTTTAATTATCGAACTTTTTTTTTCTCCTTTATCTACTGCATATACACTTTATTTTTACAACTGAAGGCTATTTGGACTAAGGAGGAACGATGAACATCGCAATCTTGATTGTTCTCAATTAATTCATTATTAATATATATATCTATATTGGATAAAGGTAAAGGAATTGAATTTTTAGGAAAAAATAACAATACTTTTAAAAATCATCACGAATAGCAAGAATTTCAAAGTACTATACGAAGAGTATCCCCTTCATATCGGAAATAAATGACCATTTTATCCTCGACCCTTGCCAAACATAATGAAATCAAAGAGATTTTCTCGGAAAGTTTTATATCAATAAACTTGCCTCATATATGAAGAGCAATTTGCGGGAAAAGAAGTACTTGTGACGGTATATGCAAAGAAAAGGGGTTGTTAAATAATAATAGTTTCGGTTAAAAGCATAGAAATGTAATACAGTAATTTTTATTTCTGTGGTTAAATGAGTATTTTAAACTTATAGCTATGCAAAGAAATTGAATCAATACATTAAAATATGTATACCATAGAAATATAATAAACCTTATAAAAGCGGTATATCTATAGAAATGCTGTGGATTTTTCTGCTGTTTAAGGGAATATTCCAAGTGACAGAAAAAACCATAGAATTATAATAAAGGTAAAATTAAACGGCATGCTTATAGATTTTTTGGGAAATCCCATGACTGGATAATTTTATTCGTATAATTAATTTAATATACATTTATCATAGATATGCTATCTTTGTTTAAGTTTAACTAGATCATATGATGTCCGGTGACCTATGAGGCTGCAGTCTATATATAACCTAGTCTACAATAATTTGTACAGTCAAGAAACTGGAGATTCTTGACAGTAAATTTCGAGTAGAAGTTGTTTTTTCTATTACAAGCAAAGACCGGATTTCGAAATATATAATTTATTTTATATAAATATCATAGATATTGTATATTATATATAGAACTAGATGAATTTTTTGCGGTGAAATTGTCAAAAATTTTGTGTTTTCATGGAAGCCTTAAATTGTTAATGACATGAAAGTTTAAAATGGGATTCATTCAACAGGATTGAGGAAATCATTGAATTATGCCAGCATGTTTGGGAGAGTATAATAGACAGATGTAAACAATGTACACGCAGGCAGATGGAAACAATTTAAATATTTTTTAAATAACACTGTACCTTTCTACTCTTTGTATTGTTGTTTGTTATTAATTTCAACCCTAAATAAACCATTATGGATTGAAATTATCCACTTTAGATATTTTACTATTGATATTGAGAGAATATACAAACTTATGCGCCATCCTAAATTAATATATATATATATCAAAACACAAGTTAAAATATATTGTTTAAAATACTGTAAATAACAAATATTGCATTTATTTAAATAGGTTTCCAGTTTCCTTCGAGTTTATTTTTTATTTTGATATATAATGTTTTAGTGTAGTATGTCTTCGCTTCACAATAACCAACTTGTCGATTTTGACTGGAAATTAAAATCTACTTCTTGTAGCAAAAGTTCAAATACTCCCACCGAATCTGAAGTTTCAGTGATTCTAAAAATTAAACAGGTAAAAATTTAATTAAATTTTTTTTATTAAAAAAATGTATTCATTTTTTTATTCTAATAAAACTAGTAGACTGTTAAACTGTATTCATATTTTAAATAATGTAGACATTTAAATTGATATTACATGGTTCATAGCAGTCAGGGAAATGGAAAGTGGTCCAGGAAGTCAAAAATATTTTTTAATTTTGTATAATTATTTAAAAAAAATATTTTATTTGTCTTATTATTCATGCAGGCGCTATAGGTCTAGGGAAGGCTCAAGACCCCCAAACTTTTCCAAACTGGCGCCTTTCTAATATAAGTAAAACAATTGTTTTTGTCTTTTTTCAGATTATTAAAAAAAACAATGACAATTAATATAAAATTTGATATACCAACCCTAAAACCTCTCTTTTACATCATTACCTCTTTTTATCTATACATTTAAACTCTAATTATATTTTATTTATCTATCATTTTGATCTAGTGACTATAGATAGATCCTCATATTATACTATTATTACTTATATCTATCTAATAATTATAGTTAAATAAAATTTGTAAATAACATAGTAAATCCAAATCTATACAATATATTATTATATTTATACATAATTTTAAATATATAGCCTAAATTTCATTATCAAATTATATTTTCAATTTATTTAAATTTTGCACCATTTTAGTTATGAGTGGCTTAAATTTATACTTGCTTTGTTCTTATGGAGAATTGTTTATTCACAATTTCTGTTTAAATACATTTTGCTGCTCATTGTTCTTGATTGTTACTTCTATAATTACATATATTATAATTATATAGTACATAATTTATTCAATAATTGTATAAACAGATGCATGCGCCAGATATCAATTGACAGACAAATCAAATGGTAGGCTATCTATACAAATTACTGTATACTCAAAAGCCTCAGCTCATTGTTGAGCAGATATATCATTGATCAAAGAATCAGATGAAAGAGAAGAAAGTCATGACAAAATGATTTTGAAAATACAAAAAAGAATAGAAAGAAGAACTATAAGATTGACATAATGTTTACATCAACAATATAACTATAATTATTACACAATAATTTTTATATTACTATACATATAAATTGTAGCTTGATTTAGTTATTGTGTAAAAATTGTATAGCCATATTGTCAAATTACACATTATGTCTATCTAGTTTTTCTTTCAATTCTTTTTGGTCTTCTTCAAAATCATTATTGTCATCACTTTCTTTTTTTTATCTGATTCTTTGAACAATGTTATATCTCAGTCATTTAGTAACCAGTCATTTGTAAAGATAGCCTACCATTTGAGTTGTCTGTCGATTGATATCTGGTGCATGTATCTGTTTATGATATAATTAGATATGCACACAGATTCTAAATTGAACTATGTAATGGATATATATCATAAAAGTGATCAGATGTCAGATTCTATAGTGACATAAATTACAACATAACTAACTTTATCATGGCAGCAATTCTGTCCACTGAGTGGCTATTATTGTGCATAATATACACAATTTTGTGATTTTTGTCAAATTATATCTATGATTCAAGCTGTTATTTATAATTCTTATATTTAGGGTTAGAAATTATATAAGGGTGCAGGCATATTCTCTATATAACCTTATCACATTTCTTTTAGAAAGAATAAACATAAATCAGTAAAAATATGATGTAAAAATTATACAGCAGTTATATTTATTTATACAGTATTCACCCTTAAACATTTATAGAGGCAATTTCATTCTCTTATACTTGATTGATTCAGTTACATGTATTCAATTATTATTCAATATTGAATGTTATCTAATATCAATGTATCTTGTTATATTCTTCACTCCAAATTTATTATTATTGATAAAATTGTATTTTATATTATATAGATGACAAAAAGAATATACAAATTACAATATATATAGTGATGTATAATGATCATGTGAATTTATGTAATAATTAGAGTTTTTTATCCTAAACTTTGTATTATTTTAATTATATTTTTCAAAAATAATAATAATAATGGTTGATGCGGTATCCTGGAAAACCTGGAAAGTCCTGGAAATCCTGAAAAAGTCTTGGAATTTGACAAAAAGTATGAAAATCCTGAAAAAGTCCTGGAATTTTAGAAAAAAAATCACAAAATCCTTGAAAAGTCCTGGAATTTCATTGTGTACTCCTTCAAAAATTTCTTTTAGTATACATTTATTTTATACATAAAAATAAAAGTAAAGTAAAAAATATTTTTTAACTATAAAATACTCATTTTTAATTTAAAGAATATTAAACACATTACAAAAAATCTTATTGTAAGTTTATTTTTATATATTATTATAATATGTAAATATTGATACATTGCTAAGTACAGTTATTATGACTGCATGAAATAGGCACTCCTAGCAATTGCTAGCTTCCATTAGATAGGAGGCAGTATGTAGGATAAATATAATATATAAAGATATTATACATATGTAAGTATAAGTACAGTTATTATTACTATGTGCTTGCTTCCATTAGGTAGGGGTAGTAGGTATTATGTATTGAGTTATACATAAGTACATACATATGTACATAAGAAGGGGATAATTGATCATATTTTAACATGGTAAGCAGTAAAAAAAATTTTAGTTTCATACTCTTTTTAAATATTTTTATCAACAATTCAACTTAATATTATATATTATATAGATTCATTCAATATAATAAGTTTTTATACATTTTAGATATTTTAAAATGCCTGTTAATCATACAACATTCAACACAGCATGGGTCACAAAATCACCTTATAAAACATGGCTCTTACATGCTTCTTCATTTTATAATAATAATAATAATTTATTTATTATGTGAATTTACATGAAAAAATAAATAGGGTCCAGCAGGTATACAGCATACGCTGATGCTGGCCCTAGAAAGTTTTACAGTAAGGGGATAGGTCATGTTTAGTTAAGAGTTTATTAAATTTGGACAGGGAGTTGGATTCAGTGATACAGTTGGGTAAGGCATTCCAGATAGAAATAATGCGATTACAGAAAAGTGTCTTCTAAAATTATATTTGTAGTTGAAAAGTGGCTTGAGATTAAAGCGACCCCTTCTAAGAGTGCTCAAGAGAAAAGAATTCATGGGAGGGAACATGCAGTAGGTTGTGAGTGATTTTGTAGGTCATACATAGGTCAAAAATAATTCTACAGTATTGTAAGGATTTAATATTGAAGTACATGAGTCAAGAGGAGTAATCAGTAAAAGGGATGTGACATTTAAGACAAATGGATTTTGTAAAATAACATTGCACCCCTTTGATTAAACAAATGTCTTTAAGCAAGTGAGGCGACCAAGTAGGGGAGCAATATTCAAGAATAGGATGGACATAACAAATATACGCTTTAATTAGAAGATCAGGGTTATTGGATTTGAAACATCAAAAATAAGTTTGGCTTTTACATAGGCTTTTTTGGTGATAATATTACAGTGAACACTAAGTTTAAGATTGTTATTAAAGTTGACTCCAAGATTGCACATCCTGGAGACAGAAGTGATAGCAGTGTCATTTAGATAGTATGTGTGAAGATTAGTAGGAATGATACAAGGAATGACAATAATGGGGAAACATTTGTTGTGGTTAATAGTGAGTTGCCACGTATCAGACCAGTGACAGAAATCTACTAAAGTACATTTGAGTATTTCAGAGCCTGCAGAAGTGTCATGACTAAGGTAAAATTTGGAGTGGTCAGCAAACAATTTAACTTTAGTAGGGGCATGTACGATATCGGCAAAATGTAAACTTTGTTTGAAAGTTTTCAGTGTAGCAAACATGGGAGAGACTGCTCTCAAATCTCACATGAAATCTAAACAGCATGAAAATGTCATTGCCTCCAGTGGTTGTGTAAATAGGTACATAATAATATAGCATATTATCATATAAACATATTTCTTAAATGTCCTGTAAAATTTTTTTTAAATGTCCTGGGAAATTTGCAAAAATGTTCTGGAAAAGTCCTGGAATTTGATTCTCTAAAAACTGCACCAACCCTGAGTAATATTATTGTTTACTAAGTAAGCACATTTATTTTTATAAATATAATGTTTACTTATAAATTTTATTGTTAGGTTCTTAGACGAATTTTGAAGAATATCCTTTGAATTATGGAATATTTATTCTCACATATACAATAAACACAAAAATATTCAATTATATATACAAGTTGGTCAAACATAAAAGGTTATTAGGAGTAGATCTATATAAATCGATATAAGAAGATATATATTATATATTTAAATATATATATATTTAACCTTTTCATTATGTAGCCCGATGCAAATGCATCAGTTTAATTGTGAATGCCTGTTATAAAATATGTGTAATGCCTATAGGTCTGAAATTTTATGACTTCTATTATAATACATTGACTATACCTGGGTCAAAAAATAAAATGATAATGTGACGTCCTTCCTGTTCCGTGACAACCCTTAACTCTTAACTACAAATATTATGCTGCCGATGCAAATGCATTACAACTATTTATAGCTGTTTAAAGGTATTCTCATAGAAATAGATATACTTACGTAGGTTTATCTATTTCTGTGGGTATTCTGCTCACATCTTGTCTACACACAATGTCTGAATTATTGTCTCACCTCGTTTACCTACCTGCACTTATTCAGTACCTGTCATAGATGAATGTAATCAATAGTCCAATCACGTAGTCTAATATGACTCTTGGGTAAGAGTGTACATTTATTAACGACTACACACAGTGACAATGCAGTATTGGCAGATAGTGATAGAAAACCTACTATCATACTTGACTACAATTCATCCTTGGTGCTCTTGACAAATTAGTCCACGAATTTTCATGTTCTGGCCAGACAAATAGGTGGCCAAATAATTTTTTTTAACATTATAGATGTTGCAACTTACAACGCGTTTGTTATCTGGGTGAAGACCCATCCAAATTTTCATCAAAAGCATCGTTCCAAATGACATTTCAACATTGATCATCTATGTTCTGCTCATATGCAACGTCATTCAACGCAAATTAATCTGGCAGCTCCACTTTGTGCTCAAATGTCCAACATTTTGGGCCAGCAACCAGTTGCAATGGAACTACCAACGTCGAGCATAAACAGGGATGGTGTGCGATTTGTTCTAATAGAAAGCTTGTTCGCCAAAGGTGCAATCAATGCAACAGATTTGTGTGCCCACAGCATGCTCATTATACCTGCAATAACTGTGTATAAAGTTTATTTATTATATGTGTGCACACCAAGAGTGTATTACTTTTTAATTCTTCTTCATGCTGCATGTTTTTCGTATTTTATCATATTTATGCCAATTTACCTATAGCTATGCCGTTTTTGACATATTTGCTTTTTATACATGTGCTAGTTACCGCTTTATACCGTTTATACCCATGTATATACTGTTTTTGTATACAGTATATATATGTGACTTATATACACAGTAATTTAAAAATATGTTGGCAAATATATATATTTGTTTTAGCACATGGTGCATTTGCATCAACAGTACAATACTAAGATAAAAAAATAGTGACATAATGCAAAGGTTAAATAAATAAATCTAAATATATAATAAACAGCACAGGACCATTTTATTACTAAAATTAAATGGTCCTGTGCTGTTTATAACCATTGGCCTTAGGTCATGCTTGGGCCAGGCCATTTAATACTTGCAGCCATAAATAATTTATTAATCATAGATATTTAATAATTTCAAATTTTGTATAATTTGGTTGCAGGAAATTTAGAATTAGTTTAATAGAAGTATTTTATAATTAACTTTTATGAGCTAATTAACCAAATTTAATTAACATTACAAATTGGAATTTTAATAATAATAAAATGAGAAAATATATTTTTATTTATTATTTTATTTCTCAGTTGAAATATTGAATTTAATATGCAATAAATTTACTCAAGCATCTAAATCAAAGAAAATAAAATAAAACTAATTATAAATCCATTATTCATTATTAACATTGATAATTTAATAAAAATTTCCCATAGGTATATGTCATTCCTATTTTGAGCACTGCACTGGTATAATCTCACATGTAGACTTTTTCTCCTAAAAAAATATCTTCATCTTTTTATTTTGATAATTTAAATTCGCTCCAGTAGCTATTTGCACAATGTATTTACTTGACAGTCTAAGTAAAGAAAAGGAGCATAAATATGTTAATTAGTTGAAACATTAACACAAGTAATAAATGTAGCCCATGAATAGACAGAATCTTTAGTAAAATTCAAAATCATATTAGTCCTGAAATGCATTTTAAATTAAAAAAATATTCATAATTATTTTTTCATCAGAAAAGACATTACAAGACAAAATTATTATCACAGGATTCATAACAATCTCTTCATTAAATTTTGAGTACAATTCAGACCAGTTAAGAATTAGGATTTTTTTCAGATTTGTATCTGGTCAGATTAGTTATGAATCCAGCTTGTTCAGTATTACAATTTTGTATATATTCTAGACTGACAACAGATTTCTAATTAATCCAACCAGTTTAGAATTAGTAACAAATAGAATTCCAGACTAGTCCAACTATTTAAAGATCAAAAAATCCTCAATTGTAGATGGCCAATGCTGAATCATATTAATATTTAGAGTAAACTAAATACAAACCTCCCAAAAAGCCTAAAAAGCCGAAATTTTTAATTTTTTGCAATTAAAAAAATGATATTTAGCAATACATTTTTTTTAATAAACTTAATTATGAGTCCAGGATGGTATTTCCCTAAGAATTCATAATTGAAATTTTATGTTATATTATATATTTTATTATATATTTATATTATATCCACTGAGTCTAAAAAACCATATTTTACATTTCTGAAATAAAAGCCTAAAATGCATATATCTATCAATAAAATATTTTTTATAATTTTTCATTCATGTTAGGGGGGGATAAATTATACAATTTGTTGTGAAAAGTCCAAATAGTTATGTGAAATTGGAAACCAGAAAACTTAAAAATTTATCTGAAAACTAAATAATTTTCTGTTAAATTATGTTCTGTAAATGGTTATTATTTCTGTAAATCATTGTAACCAGTAAAGTCTATGATTTGCTTTCTTTTATTAGTACTATCAAAATTTGATATATTTGAAAATAAGATTGATAACTGTTATAGGGGGATAATTAATAACAAATTCCTTAATATTTAAGAATAAAAAACTACAAATTGATTTATTAGTATTTTATTTATTTTTTGACAAATCATTCATTAGAAAGTTGAATATATTTTTTCAATACTTTCAAAGTATTTAATTTATTAGTAATTCATTAATATTTTTGAGAACATATCAAATTAAGTATTATTTGGTTTGTTAACTGGAGTATAACTGGTATCTTTGGAAAAGTTTCAAAATATGTTGAGCATAATTCTAGAGTAATAGTACTCTAATCTATGTGTACTCAGTGTACCTTAATTCATTTGTTATTTATTTAAAAAAATCTAATTAATTATAATGTTATTCTTTTATTCGCTTATATAAATAACGGATTACATATCTTATTCTAATTAAATAAATAATACTATACAACTTCAATTATTTATATAGATATATATATACACACAATAATGTGTATACCATTTCTTATACATTGCCTTTCCTTCTTCATTACTACAGATGCCATATAAATAGTGTTTTTCCTTTTTTTTAAATTGTCAATCAAATCCTCAATTTAGTTCAATTTGTGTCTTTGCATACATAACTGATATCCTGTCTTTCAATTAGGCCGAAGACAAGAAGAAGGAAGTTATTCTGGATCTTGACACCGCCAGCCTGCACAAGTTAGTATCGAGCCTCAAGGACGCCCAAGAACGTATTCAAACAATTGCCGCTTCCGTGCAATAGCTAAATTTCTCTACATTACTTAACTTAATCAATTGTGCAGTGTGTGCCTCTATCCTGTGTATTGTGACTTTATTTGGTTGTCAACTACAATGAATGGTGGCGAGGTCCCATTCAACTATACCAAACCAAGTGGAATCGGAGGGACCAATGGGGATCTCTTTGACACCCTCGTGTCAGAGATTGAATCCAGTGGTGGTTCCTGTGCCAATGTCATCCGAAGACTCTGTGAACTCGAACGGGAGTCTACGGAGCGAGTGTCTTCTTCCTCGAGGGCTGTTCTCGCCTCGTTCCTCAGGCAACTAGATGCTGGTATCAATCATCGGGATCAGGAGATTGAGCGGATGTGTAACCACCATTACCAGGGCTTTGTGGACTCCATTCGTGAGCTGATGCAGGTGCGCGAAGATGCGGAGCGTTTGCGAGGACAGCTGGGGGAGACTGGGGGGGCTGTGGACGCCATCGTCAAACAGGTAATTGAGTGATAGAACAGCCTTACCCGTCTTAGTCCTATCTATACCGGGAGAGAGGGGGGGGGGCGATTTGGTCTCCCCTTCCGAATATAGTGCCATGTGCATGAAATTTGTCATGATGACAGTCCAAGATGTTTTCTGCTACATTATGTTGGAAAAATGGAAAATTGAAGGAACAATTCTTTGGGCAATTCAATTTTATAAAATATTCAATTCAATTAAAATATTTCTTTATCTAAAAAATTGAGAAAAAATGTTTTTCTTTAAATCATTGGAAATTTTACATTTATACAATATCCATTTTTGTAAACTTCGAAAAATGGTAAATTTTTTAGTCATAGGGGTTGGAACCACTCTCATGAACGTCTACATTGGTCTATGGAAGTCATTTTGTACTAAAAGTTCTAAAACTTCGCACCCCCACCCCGTATGGATATGGTTAACACAATTTTTTTTTTAATAAGATTCAATCTCGCTGTGAAGAGTTAGCGCGCACCCAGGACACCATCGAGAATATATATCGGTCAATTGAAGCCCTTCAGGTATGCCTCCCCATTCTAGAGCAGTATGCTCACGTCCAGAAGAGTATCGACGCCAAACGGTTCTATCCGGCACTGAAAAGTCTGGAATATTTGGAACACAGCCAAATCCCTCTAATTGCCAATTATGCATTTGCGGACGCCCTGACGAAAAAAATTCCTCAAATGAGAGCTGATATTAAGGTAGGAGGTAGACAAATTTGTTAACTTGTTAGACAGACGCGTTGATTGTGAGGAATTATTGATTGGATATTTGCAGACGGCAAGCCTCTCCGAGTTGACCGACTTCTTGGAGAACATCCGAAAGCATTCGGTCCGCCTTGGGGCTGTGTCTATGAAGCAGACCGCTGAGAAGACGGGCATGGACCCCGGGGCTTTGATGGGCGGCTATGTGAAGTCAGCTACCAACGTGTCTGGTCTGCCCATTCCCTCACATGGGAAGATGCGTCGGGCCCCACCTCCTCCGGTACCCAGTCGTCATGTCAACCCGTTCACGGGAACCGTGGATACTCAAGGTGGTGTTATGTATAGTGGTCATCAAAATACTAAAGCATTTTAGCGATTTAATTAATTTAATCAATTCTATTCGAGCAATACTTTGTGGGTATTTTCGTAATTTAAAATTCTGTTTCTATGAAATATTTTATTTGACCATGACCTACTTTCAGACCAGGATTTATACAAACTTCGCATACGCGGTAGGTTTATCAAGCGATCTGTTAGTTACCATGGTGTTTTTTGCATTTTATCTCTGATTCATGATACTCTTTACCTTAGTAAAAAGAAGAAAAAGTTGTATTTCCTTCACCAATAAAAGTTGTATTTATATAATATTGTGTATATCAATTTATATTAGTTTATAATTCATTTTTTAATTAATAACGATATTATAACGATATGTAAGGGCTGTCCATTAAATACGTGACGCTTGAGAGGGAGAGGGGGTTCTGAAAATGTCATTGACCGTCATGGGGGGGGGGGGTAGTTAGTGCAGCGTCACGTGACGCTGAAAAAAATAGCGAGAGTGAACACTCTATGTATTTTTACTATAGTTTGTATGCTTCAAATCAAGTCTGCCCCGGCAGGCAGCTGTGCATGAAATCACTGAGTTAACATCATAGAATTTATATATTTCTTATATTATATTTCTGTACATAATATATGTTTCAAAATGTTAGAAGACTGTGTGCTGTGGTCTAGTATTAACAGGTTATATTAGGTACTTTAATTATGGATTAAATTACATTTTCTCATAAATAATTAAAATTGTCATATTGCAAGTTTTATCAAAATATCGATTTATATGTATTTGTGGTAGGAAGGGGGGTGGTTGGACCAGCGTCACGTATTTATTTAAGGGGGTATGCAAAATTGTCACAAAGCGTTACGAGGGGGGGTTTGAAAATGTAAAAAAATTAGCGTCACGTATTTTATGGACAGCCCCTAAACACTTTATGTATTCTATAGTTATGCTCTTTTAAATATATATTAATTGCTCCTTATAAATTTGAAGTAAATCAGGTGTATTTTCTCTTAAGAACTTTTTCACTTTGATTAAATAATTGCATGGTGTTGCTAGTTAACTATCAAAGGTATTTACAATTATGTATTATCTTATATTGATGAGCGAATTCCATAAGATCTGTTTATATAGATGGTTCATACTAATTACGTTCTTCGATTGTGATTTTTTATTAAAACTTATATCCTCTCTTGTGTTATTAATATTTCTACACATCTAATAAGACGAGGCAGCATTCTGTAAGTGACTTCCATGTTGAATAATCTATAACTTTCACGCCACCATTGGCACTTGTTTGGAACGATTGATTTGTTTTTGTTACACTGAGCACACCTGTAATTTTTTCATTTTTAGGGTTCACGGCACATCTTATCACACAATTCTTAGTTACTCATAACACATCAACTATAAATTATCTATTGATGGTTAAATATAGATTATTCACTGATAACAGATATCAAATAATTAGAATTGTGTAAATTGTACTTTATAATATATCATTTAAAAATGTTATATACATTAAATCGTTAATTTTAACTTTGATTTACAATTTCAATAAGTTTTGTTACGTCATGTTTTATTAATACAATTTTATAGTTAAATACAACTGAAATATTTCCATAAAATATCTCCATAATATAGATTTTAAAAATATTGTCCATACAGAGAGGTTGCTGAATTTCAAACCATAGATATTTTATATGGTTTAATCTCTGTTTCAAAAACGCTATAATTAGCAATTTTTTTGTTTTTCATTTTATTTTTATAATTTATTTGACTATTCTTCAAGACGCTCTGGAGAAAGAGTTAGAAGAGCTGGTTAGTGTCCCTGCCGAAGACAACGACGACGACCCTGATGCTGGTAACATGAGCAACGTGGAGGATCTGGTTGACCTTGGGGCTGTCTACCGCTGTCTCCACATCCACTCGGTGTTGGGGATCAAGGCGGAGTTTGAGAAGTACTACAGGAACCAGCGAAAAAAGCAGTGGCAGCTGAACTTCAGCCTGTCCCCGGCCGCGCAGGAGTCGTTACGTTCCTACTGTGAGTTTTTCAGCACCATTGTTGGCTTCTTTGTTGTGGAGGACTGTATCCGTCACACCGTGCCCAACGTGGCGACGAAAAGCTATCTGGATGATCTTTGGACCGGCACTATGAAGAGTCTCCTGGGAATCATTCGTACTAATGCGGAGAAGGTGGCCGACAGTGAAGTCTTGCTCCGGCTGAAGGATTACTGTGTTCTGTTCGGCAGGACTATGCGGTCGTTAGGGTTCAGTGTGGCGGGCCTCAAGGAGATGACTGATGAGGTCTGGAGGAGGTATCAGAACCTGCTGGCCAGCGAGTGGGAGGACAAGTTCAAGGAGATATTTTCTCGTGACGACTATACGGCGATCCAGGTTCAAGTTGCCGACGACTATCAGCTGATTCTGGACATGTACCCGTGCCAGGCTCCGGAGTTTGATGTTCTGCCCTTCCCCAAGTCGCTCTCTTTCTCCATGATGGTGCCGCGCATATTCCAGGCGGTCAAGGAGTACATCAACGTCTGCCGCAAGTTCACAGACAACCTGGACTTGAGTCAAACTGAGCTGGAGGACATGGTCAACAAGGCGACGAACATCCTCTTCTCCTCCTCGCTAACGCGGTGTATGACCGTCGCTATTCGCTCGGCCAAGACCAACCTTCTTCGTCTGATCCAGCTTAGTGTCAACATGGACGAGCTGGAGACCGCGTGCGCTCGTCTCGAGGAACACATCCAGCTGGTGGTGACGGGGATGCCGGTGGCTAGTTCCTCTTCGTCTGCAGATACCCTGGAGATGATGCCCCGTGGAGCACCGCCGCGGTCCCGTCTTCACGGGATGTCTCTGTTTAAGGACACTCGCTCAGAGGCGGAGTCGCAGATATATGCGACGATCAACTCGAAGATCGATGAATTCATCTCCCTGGCAGACTACGATTGGATGATGGAAAGCGAGCCTCAGCGCCCCACAGACTATATGCAGGATTTGACGGAATATCTCAACGGTACATTTCGCTCGTTCACCAATCTACCCCCCAAAGTAGCCCAAACAGCCTGCATTAGTTCCTGTAAATACATCTCCCAGAGCCTGGATCGTATGATATTGTCGTCAGGGGTAAGTTATGATCAGGGTCTGTGTGTAGGCTTCTTTACCGACTGTTATGAAGAAGTACAACCTCCTTCTCGTTCTTCTGCAGCAAGTTCGCATGATGTCCGAGTTTGCCGTTCAACAAGTCAGTCTGGATCTGGCTGTTTGCGAGGAGTTTGCCCGCCGTGACCCAGTACCAGGAGTGGATAGTAGCACCCTTCTCCTCACATTCACCGATCTTCGCCAGTTGTTGGACGTGACAATTCTTGAAGATTGGGCCACGTTCTTCAAGGATTATGGACAGCCAGGTATGTGTTGTTGGACCCGATAGTCTAGATGCATTGTAATCAGTCTCTCTTTCTCCAGGACACAAATATGATCGTGTAACCCCTGGCAACGCAATCAAACTGGTGGAGAAACTTCGCGAGGCGGACAAGAAGAAGTCCTCCTTTATCCAGTCAATGATGCGCCAAGAACGAGACAAGCGGAGAAGAATCGACGATGTTCTCCGACAACTTCGAGATCTTCAGAACTCTGTTTATTCCAGATAATTACAACTCCATCGTGGATAGAATGTTGTTCATGCTTTCCTTATTTCTTAGTAGCAATTTTAGATAATAAATTAGAATATATTGTTATAATCAAGTGCGCTTAGCTTCTATTGGACACATGTAATTCTTTTCTCCTTGTACCCTTGTAATGTTGATTTCTTTTTGATTTACGTTTTCTCTATATCTTGTAACTGGATATTCCATATTCGAAATTTATTGCTGTGACTCACTCGTTGGAGAATCATTTGATTTGTTGTCATGTACATGTTGCAGACTTCAATCGTAATTTATTCAAAATTCATTCATACTATTTTAATTAACTAAATCTCTGATATTTATTTTCTACTGTATAAATGGTTTAATAGCCAGTTATTAAAATGATTATTGCAAATATTCGTATTATTTAATAAAAGATATTTCTAATATTTGAATACTTCTTATTTCTGCCCAATTGATATCTTTCTCTTGTTTGGGATAAGTAATTTGTTTAAAAACGATTGTATTAAATTGTCTCTCTGACACAATACAACATGATCATATTCGTATTTCTACTGTTTCATATAATTTCTTTCAATCAATTATCTGCTGAGATTTTTTTGTTGAAAACCAATACTAAAATTAGATTAAAGCATGCTACTTTTATCTGGAATAAAATATTTTTTATAAGAGTAAAAATTCATCTAACCGAATCGTCATATTCTAATTTAAGAGATTTAAATCAATTTGGAATTTTAGTTCTGAATAAAAATAATTACACCATTGTATCGATAAATTAGTCATTTCTACGTAGTACTATTTCATGAACTTCACTTTGTACTGTTTTTGTCAAACGGTGAAAGAATCACGCTAACAACACTCGAACCTTATAAATGGGACAATTGCAATATTTGTCCAATATCATGATGACTGGAGTTCGACATTCCCTTAGGGGATTATCTTCCGGTAACAGAATAGGACTAAATAGACATCTGTCGGACACAACAACGGGTCCTTCGAGACCTTCTGGGATCTCTGGGCATAAGAAGCCAACACTACTATTTGTGGACACTTTTCAAGTTATAAATGAATTAAAATCTGTCGAGTTTACCGAGAAGCAGGCAATTATCATCACGGACATGCTGGTAAGAAGTTTCTTGTGGTTTAAAATACATACAATTAAAAAAATAAATATTTTTTTACATTATTCATTTAAATATGCTTTATATCGCCTAATAATTTCAGCAATTTTTTCGTCTTTATATTTAATATATATTGTCTAAAAAAAACATACTACTAAATTAATATTTTAGTAATATAAATAATATATACTGTATATTTGTTTATTATATCCAGTTAAATATGTCCAGTCGTCTAATGGATGAACAGAATCGAACGTTGGTGAGTAAGTCAAGTCACGAGATTACAACGCAACAGATGTTGTCACAGATGGCGGCTCTGCGGAAGGATATGGTCATTCTCGAGAAAAGTGAATTCTCCTCGCTCAAGAGTGAGAATGAAAAGTTGAAGATGGACATGCAACTGCTGCGTCAAGCCTTTCGCGAAGAAGTCGACCGGGTGGCCAACACAATCAAGATGGACCTCAATATGGAGAAGTCAAGAGCCCGTGAAGAGCACAACAAGGTGGAAGCGGAGATCATCAAGACTCAGAACAGAATTGACACAACGGTTGCCAATCTGAGAACCTCTTTTGAGAAATATCGTAACGACATGTTTAAGTATGCCGCTGGCACTATTCTGTCCTGTATGGGAATATTTCTTTCCTTCTATCGGTTATGGAAATGACAGTTTCTTTTGGCTGGTTTTATGTGAACATTTATTCATAGGTTGTGCTAAACTTTGCATTTTAACTTTATAGTAAGACATCGCAATAGTGTTAATCAAGTTCACTGTGAAATGTACTTTTCAAGTATAATTTTTTTTTAAATTGGTTCAGTTGCCAGATGAAAGTTTCGTTATAACTATAATTTTTAGATAACATTTTGTAAAAGCAATTTTTGCAATATTCCTCTTTATTTGTGTTATTATATAATCAATATAATTTGTATTTATTTTTCTAAATATACGTACTAATAAAAATAATTTTCTTTTCTTTTCAATTACTTAAACATATTGTATATATATTTCAGTAAATTGTGTAGATTTTATTAATGTGTGTTTTAAAGAATTTTGAAATTGTACCGAAATGGTTTTTAGATAATTTATAACTAGTTGTATATTTTAAATGTTTTCTCTCTGTTAATTTTGTATTATAACATTGAATTTATTATCTAAACTTTTCAGGAAGTAATTCATTAGTAAATGGAAATTTAATAATAATGATTATTTATTTATATGAACGATTTTCGTAAATTACAGATTCTATAAGAAGTGAAATCCTTTCTAATTAAAAGCAGTAAGCATTATCATAAATAATTAGATATTACCGATCACAAAAACTTAGTTACCAACTTTATAATGATTTTTTCAGTAATATCTCTGCTTCATTCAATATATCTAAATGTCACTGATCGATGAAGCTAAAAGAATCGCCTTTGACGCGATAGACGCCGAGTCTGCTGCACTAAAGGGGGTGGCAGATTCTCTTTGGAGGCAGCCAGAACTTGCCTACAATGAGAAGGAAGCTCATCGTCTGCTGGCCGACTTCCTGGATATGCGAGGCTTTGAGGTCCGTCAATGTCCGCCTTTGTAATTTTATTTATTGTAACATACTGACGGCGTAAAAAGTTATTAAGCTGACCAGCCAAAGTAGTAAACAAACAAATTAATATTAAATAAATAAAAACGGCAGATAGTTATTAGCTACTGTTGTTTTGAACTTATTAAATGAATAATAGTTATTTTTACGTTTGTGTAACAATCCATCGTGATGTTTTCAGGTTGAACGGCATTTTTTGATTGAAACTGGTTTTCGTGCAGAATTCCAAACTGCAGAGAGACCCCATGTGCTTGTGGTCTGTGAATACGATGCTTTACCTGAGATTGGTGAGCCCCAAGCTTCATGTTGGCGTTAAATAGATTTTTATAAAGACAGCTGCGGTGTCCGGCGGTGCCTTCATTTTTTTGCAGGTCACGCTTGTGGCCACAATTTGATCGCTCAAGTTGGAGTGGGAGCTGGCTTGGCCATAAAACAGGCCATGCAGAAGTTAAATATAACAGGAAAGGTATACCTTATTCACTTAATGATTCAGTTATAAACATAACTTCTTTCAGACAGAGGTAAAACGAATATCAATCACTCTTCTTTGGGGCGTCATAAATCTCCGAATTATCATAACCTTGATCCTACTTTAATACTCTTAGTTTTATATATTTGTGATTGACAACCTCAATATATTGACCTTATCTCCACTCCAAGCTGACAGTTCTGGGAACACCAGCAGAAGAGGGCGGAGGAGGTAAGTACCCCTACATCAAGTCCGGGATTTTCGCCACAGTCGATGCTGCCATGATGTCTCATCCCTATCGACTAACCCGTCTCCACGTGGACCATCTGGCTCTTGTGGGGTCAGTTTTATCCACTTTAACCCATGTTTCGGGACCGTTAACAGCCCCTGGTCTCTCCGCACTCGTTCCAGGCTTCGTGTGGAGTACACCGGACACTCTAGTCACGCGGCTGGGGCACCCTGGAAGGGACTCAATGCTCTTGATGCTGGTGTGATGGCCTATCAGGCTGTGTCGTGTTATCGCCAGCAGATGCGACCCACTTGGCGTATCCATGGTGACTGAAAATGTGTCTGCGATAATAATTAATATGTTATTCTTCGATATTTAACAGTTGGTACCAATTCATTACTGTTATCCATTCTATTCATAAATTTGTGTCACTTAAGAGGTACTTTTTTTGTTAATTTAATAAATCAATGCGCATCACTTTTTACCAACGCTGGGTTAATCATTATTCCAAATGTTTTTTCTACTAATTCGACTTTTTGTTACCAGTTTATTATGAACTATGTAAGGTTTTTCATTTAAATTGCTGCAAATTGTTGTAATAATATATATGATTAATATTAATGACCATCTTAAGCATTATATTCAATATTTCGACTTTTAGATATCTGTTTTATTTAATTGTGATATATTTGAACTTACTTCATTGGTAAAAGACGTTAAAATTAGGTTGTTTTTAAAATCTCTACGTTCTACAGGAGTGATCACAAACGGTGGCCATCGCCCCAACGTGATCCCGGCCCTCTGTTGTCTAGAGTTCTATCTGCGTGCCCCGTCGGTGGCCGAACTTCAAGAACTGAGGTCTCGAGCTGAGGATTGCTTCAAGGGAGCCGCTCTGATGGCCAAATGTGAAGTCAGTGTAGACACCCAGTTGATGATACACGCCATCTTTTTGACTGCATTATCAATGTTCCAGGTTAAAATCGAGGAGTCAGTTCCAATGTACGCCAACCTGGTGACCAACAGTCCATTAGGCGAACACTTCTTGGCCAACGCTCAGCTGGCCGGCGTTGTTATGGATACCGAAGACTCGATGGCCGGTTCCACAGACTTTGGGAATGTTAGTCAGGAGTGTCCTTCGATACAGCCAATGTTCCATATCGGGACTCACGCGGCTAACCACACGAAAGACTTTGCTACGGCGTCGGGTGAGTTGTACCTTCAACAGATTAGAAGGGTTAATTGCTATTATCTAAAACGAAACAAATAAATTAATTTTAACCCTATTCATAACGTGGGGCAGGGATTCTATTTTCGCTGTCATTCTTTATTGAACAATTTGAGAAAAGCAAGCTACTTTTAGCACAAAATGACTTCCATAGACCCATGAGGACCATCATGAGAGCGATTCCAAACCCCATTACCCCGAATTTACTATTTTTCGAAATTTAAAACAAAAATGGCTATTTTAAAAATGTAAAGCACTTACTAGCTTCTATTATGTGATAATCAAACAGATATAATTGTAATAAACATGAATCCACATCAGAATTTTGAATGATTGGAAGCAAAATTGTAATCTTATTTAAAATAGGTAATGCCTTTTTATTAGTATAATATTAATTCGTTCGATATATTTTTTTGTTAGGTAAATGTACTCGTACTAAAATACACACATATAGTATTAATATAATAAAATCCTAGACATTATATTATTGGGACCATCCATAAAGTACGCACGCAGTCATTATACCAATTTTGACACCCCCCCATCTATGTACGCACCTGTATGCTTGTCATATAGTCCCCCTCTCTAGAAGAATACGCATGGCAGTTGAAATTCATTTATGAAACAGATAATGTTAGATACATGTTGTGCCCCGTGTACATTAAGAAAGTAGTGTAGGCGAAGAGACTTTCTTTATTCAGGCATTGTAAATGTATGGGGTACAATGGTAAAGTTTCAAATTTTCCAAATTTTAAAATTAGTCTTGAAAAGTAGTATATATAGACAAAATAAGCAATGTAGGTTTCCGACTCTTCGTAGAATTTATATTTTATTTACTAGCTAGGTAGGTACTGGTAAAAAAGGCACTTTACATTTTTATAAGAGCGTACGTACATTTTTTCAACCTCTACCACCCTCCCGCTGTACGCATTTCATCTACCACCCTCCCCCTGTACGCATTTCACCTATCCCCTCCCCCTGTACGCATTTCATCTACCACCCTCCCCCTGTACGCATTTCATCTATCCCCTCCCCCTGTACGCATTTCATCTATCCCCTCCCCCTGTACGCATTTCATTTATCCCCTCCCCCTGTACGCATTTCATTTATCCCCCTCCCCTTTGTCTACGTACGTACTTTATGTATGGTCCCTCACATCAATACTTTTAGTGAGGTCACTTAGTGAAATTATCGTTACATGTCGGACGAAATCACCAATTTTTTACGGACATTTATGAGCATAGAAAACAAAAAAATTTATGCTCCAAAAAAATGGACTTTTGGATCAATACAAAATGGCTACCTATTTGGCGGTTTATATAAAAAAAATTCGTGTATTTTATGCAGAATGACTATTGCAAACTGTATTTTACTTTTTTTTCTTTAGAATATAATATTGCTATATCTATTGATGACATTGCTATCCTATTTGCATTTATATTAATTAAGTTTAACAAACATGTAAGCAATGACCAAACCTATAAGCAATATCTTCATTGCTTACAGGTTTGAAAA
>JAUZNC010025851.1:10899-22584 GCA_034780395.1 Vannuccia rotundouncinata | reverse complement strand
CACACAGACTACTAAACAATGTTGTTATTCATACTATGTACATACTATGTTATTAAAATTCTGTTAATAAATTTGTATATAAATACATTTCAGTAAAATTATATTTTTATTTAACGGGTATATCTATGTGCGCCACCCTGTAATGTAATGTAATGTAATGTAAATAATAATAAAAGCCAAAACTGCTTAAATATGTAATTTATAAATTTTCGCTACATATCGACAGCCTTAACAAACGATAATGATCAGTTATACATAGTAAGAGATTGTATATACCAAGAGATATACAAATATTATACCTATAGCGCAATTCTTCTTGGTATATACAATATCTCACTATGTACTGATCATTCTCGTTTGATAAGGCTGTGGGTAAAGCGAAAATTCACGAATTACGTACCAAAGCAGTTTTAGCGTTTATTATTTTTTTACATTTTTGGTATTTATTTGATAAAATAAATATGAAAAGTACAGCAGAATTCTATTTTAAAATGCTGCAGGTTTGAAATTAGTGCTTTTCGCAATAAATATTCCTCCGAAACTTGACAATGTCATTGTGAACGTGGACCCTCCAATTGGATTAGGTCTTGAAACGGATTTCCAAATAACTTGCACTGGTGGTATTGATATTGACACTCCACTTAGGTTTTCCATCGGTTTCTCATTGAAGCCAAAAACAACAGACACCAAAGAGAAAGATTGTACTTGGATAACCCGAAGTAAGAATACTGTAATAAGTTTAGAAAGAAATAATCTATAATTTAATATTTTTAAATTAATGCTCGCAAACTAAATAAAGATAATTATACAAATATGATTATTTTCATTGTTTGATTATATTATGAATATTATTTGATTATATATTTTGTTGGATAATTAAATGTGTCAATATAGTACACAAACAGTTTCTATATTAGGTGGAATTCTAAAGTTGTCTAATAACTTTAATATGTTCATTAAATTTTATGTGTTTTTGTGTTATGCTTATACAAAGGAACTATTGTTACACTCTATTTTTTAGTTATACCTATAGAACATCGTTTTGCATTGTATTCTGCATAATTTAATTGTTTTAGAGCAAAGCGCTTGTCAGTGTGTTACGAAGCTTCCTCCCGGTAGACCTGATGACGACATGAAAGTAACTGTTTGTATCATGATCACAGACCATCCAGGAATGTCTAGCCTCTACGACAAAGCTTCTGTTGTTGTTACAAATCCAACTGTAGACGTGGCAACTATGTTGAGCGATGGTGGTTCTGGAATTCAGCAGCTTGAAGATATTTCGTCCAGTGGCAACTCGATGTCCTTTGTTTCAATGTCATCAGTTTTTTTGTCTGAACTGAATCGTGAAGATGTTAAAACATTTGGTAATCAAAATTTTATACAAATGTGTTTTCAACAATTATATAACATTTAGAAATTCAACTGTTAAAATTTATATAATTAAGTTTTACGATGTTCATTAAATGTCTCAGTTCTTCGATATAACTGTATAACACTTGGTGTAGTTCTATCATTAGTGGTAGCATATCTAAAACTCAGTATCGAGCTTGATTCGCGGAACGTAAAAGTTTGTGATAATTCCTTCTTCCTCAAATTATTGTTTTCATAGAGGATCCTATCTTTAATACGTATACTGTTTTCAATGACGATTCAGACATTGTGAATCTTTATAAGTGAACATATTATTAGAATGGGTGTCATTGTAAAAAGAAATCAAGATCTCAGTATTAACACCTTTGTGCTACTTATGCTAATTTGATTATTGTTTTGTTATTTAACATTACTGAATTTTAATGACTTTATAATGTATAAACTATTTACAAAAACTATACAATATTATATATAACCGATTGAAAAAATAGAATGATTGATGAATAAAGAATAGAATGAAGAATTAAATTAGTGTCAAATTCTCATTGGTCCAGGAAGTGAATTAGATTTTAATTGAATTTTGCGGAACAAAATTATTTATACTTATTTATTAAAATATAAGAGTTTCTATTTAGATTTTTAATATTTAAAATATATTTATCAAAATATCTTATAGTAATTTATACTTATGTTTATATTTAAATTTTAATTTTAATTTTGTTGTTGTTTACTTGAGAATATTCTTTGTTGTCTACTTAAAGCGTCCACAACAGAGCAGCCAGCAGAAGCAACAACTGCAGCAAAAGTCTTCGTTGACGAGGCTTCAAGACTTAAACAGATCGAGAAAAATAAAAAGGTGATAAAATCGATAATTTATTGTATCATAATTTTCCCCAAATCAGCAAAACATTTGAATATTTCTAAATATTGTAAAATAATTTCTATTTCAATGAGTAGCGGTTTTGACATTTCAAATTTTAATAATTAATGTTAAATTAATAAAATTAAATAAAATGTATAATATGCTAATAATAATCCAATAATATATTTTAAATCGATATAAATATAATATTTAAAAATGACACAAACACATTAATCATTATATTTTATAATCAAATAGTGTGTATATATGCCCCTAAATTACTAAAACATTATAACTAAAATAATATAAATTGTGAATCGAAAATGTAACCACGTAATCCTACGAATTGCTTTCCCGACGGATACCATAAATGTCGGACAAATTACGTTTTGTATCAGGAACGCAATTGATCGGACGAATAAAACATCATCACCATTCATCGCTCCAATTGGGTAAATTTTAAAGAACTCACTCCATCGGATAGATTACTCAATCCATCCCTCGGGAGTAATGTGTCTCTGTTTTTGCATGAGTTTATTTTTTCTAAAGACAAGAATTTTCAAACATCTTGAGAAATTTAGACATTGCTTCATTGCTTCGAATTGGGTAATCTATCCGACGGATTGCCTTCTTCAAATTGTGAAGTTGTTTTTATCCCTTAAGAGCAATTGCAATTTTTTTGGAGAAACGAAATTCGTCGCCAACTTAAATCTTCCATTTAAATTACCTTTCTATTTTTTGTTGTTGATAAGAAACAGTTGCTTTTATTGAAACACTTTCATGATACTTTCAGGTTCGAAACAATATTTTAAAGTCAATGAATGAATTAATAACTCCTGGAAGTTTGGAAAATACTGACATAGAAAGTGTTCTTGGAATGGCATATATTTTGCAAGAGAGCTCCAGTTCATCTGAAGAGATTTCCCAAAGTTCATTAGTAAGTAATTATTTACTAAAATATAAACATTATACATTATTTGGTACTATTTGAAAGGGGGAAGTGGCTCTTTATATAGCTTCAATTACACCTAAACAATTTGAAATGGAATCAACTATTTTTGTGTTACTTGGGTCGTATATTTAGTGGAATATAGGTCGAAAGTAAACGTTCAAAAATGTCTATATTATGTTGTCACTGCTCATGATAAATAAATTAACATCATCATTTGGTAAGTATTTTTTTTGTACGGATGACTATATATATATGGTTATCTCAGTGAAGAATTAGATGGATTTATGTTTAATTATCATTAAGTATAGATATTATTCTAACATTTAAGCATAGTCCCTCTTTTTATGTATTGATGATATTTTGAAGTGTGGATATTATACAATAAAATTGTAAAAAGACAAATTATAATATTTTTATTAAATAAAACAATTTATATTTTTAGCAAAATATTACTTTGTATGCCTAACTATTAAAAGAAAAAGAACAAACTGACGTAAATACAACATATTCGGTGAAATGTTGAATATGAATACAACTTTAAATAATGACTTTTAACTATAAATAATGTATTTTTTCAAATAATTTATTCATGGAAATGTGTTTCTTTTAACTTCTCTAGAATATTATCTATGAAATAAAACATTAGAAAATAAAATTAAAATATATACAAAAAATGATTTGACACGCAAACCGACAGGATATTAGATCGTAAAAATAATATCAACCATTAAAATATAATCAATTTCTTTAAAACTTGTTTATTACTGTCAAGAAAATAGATGTCTCTTCTTTAATAAATACTCAATAATATTCTTTAAGGAACTCGCTTCGTCCATAGGAGACAACTTGATCTCTGTCATCGATAATAATGCGGATAATAAAAAAGTAGCTTCAAATGATGTTGAACAGTCTTCATTATTAGTTGCGGGAGTTGTTGGTAAGTTTCGCCAGTTACAAATTACAAACACCTTTTGTTATTCCCAAATAGAATAAATTACTGTTGTTGTGTATTTACAGGAAATCTTTATGAGAGTCAGTCTTTCTTGACAAAAAACACGACAGCTCTCGACGAAGTGACGGTCAGTTCAACAACCACCGAACAAATTGGAGAGCCTCAACGTGATCCTGAAGCAGATCGGCGCAATCAAGAAAATGTTGAAAGAATTAAAGTTATTACTCGAAATTTAATGAATGCTGTTTCAAAGAAAGTGGTCGTTGGAGAAAAGGAAATGTCTCTGCAAACTGTGAAGTTCGGAATGACTATCAGTCGGCTGCTACCGACTACTTTCGCAAAGAGTAAAGTTGATTTTAACAATGTTTGAATAATATATATTATATTAATTATAAAGTTATTAATGAATGCAAAATGCAATTACAAATCAATGTGAAGTAAAAATTCCGCGTTTAGAAGTTTTACAATATTTCATACAAATATATAAATGTATTTTCGAAATCGTATAAATTCAGAAGCATAAATTCAAATCAACGGAAAAGAACGAAATTTAACGATTGATTTATTTATTATTTAAATGTTTTGTCAATATTTAATATTTGCATTATATTATTAAAACTATATTTTATTTATGTTCTATTTACGTGGTTCTAATTTAAAAACATAAAAAAACATGTATCATGAAATAGATACATAATAGCGTCTTCAATTTAAGTGTAAAAATAATTTTAATAATTGCTCCCTTATCTCGCAGGTTGTCTCATTCTATATATTTTTGTCCCCAAAACTTTTGTATTTCTTAAAACATTTTGTTATTAGTATTAACCCACCCTAATCCATTTATATAAAAATGTCCACATAAATATTTCATCCATAATTAAATATTATCTTTTATATATTCAGTATACTTTTGTGAATTTTATATCAACTACGAATGGAATAATAATATTTAATTAACTGCTGCGAATATACCTAAAAAGGAATAAACTCAAGTGTCAAAACTATACACATAAAGAGATCAAAATTAATAAATATTTTTTTTAATAAAAATATATATAGTAATTGTTTGTTAAAACTCTATCAATGTAAAAAAATAATCGACGGGTTCGTAAAAATCATTTGTTAGAATAATATTTATGTTGCATATTTAAGGATTGCAAATAATTGAATCGTCGATTCACATTCTCAATAAAATAAAAATCTTACTAATATTTATGAGGGACACTTTGCTTAAATCCATCGGCAATTGTTCGAAAAGCATCCATGAAAAATACATTGTTATACCATATTTAATATTATTGCTGCATATTTATTAAAAAATTATGATTTAAATCATTTACTATAATTTACAATTCATTGTAAGTTAGCAAGTGGTATATAAAACATTTATTTGTTAATTATGAGACTATATTCTAATAATATATTATAAATAGTGCATACATACGCTGATATATGACCTACCTTCATTGAATGTTTAGAACGAATGGAAACTCAAGGGAAGAATGATTGCTCATCTTTTAAAATGAAAAATACGGATAATCTTTTTGATGAACCAAACAAATTGGAACCTGATAGAATGGAACCAGCTCTTTCAGTAAAAGCGATGGTAAAACATTTTTGTACATATTTAGCTAGTTGCATTTTTTAATTACAAAACTAGGATTTAGATTTATTTATATGTTGATATTTCGTAAACAGTCTTTCATAATTACATCAAATAATAGAATTATACAGTTTATTAATCTTTATCTTTTGATTAAACTTTCCGTTAAGGTCACAACGCAAGCCAGCAATCCCATTCTTTTCACAAATGTATCTCGGAATATCACATCCCGTGTGGTTGCCATGGAGTTTACAAATGAAAACAACGACATTTTTAATATTAGTCGTGACGTTTCAAACAAAACTGAAATAGAGGTTTGGGTGGACACTTCTCCTGACAGCTACGAAAACATTGAATATGCACACGCTGACACGACAATACCATCTAAGGGTATGATCTTCCATATTGCTCATGTCAAAAAAGGAAACGCTTTGTTCATTACCCTTGAACGTTTTCTTAACATAACGGAAGGGATCAAGAATGTCACTCAGGCAAATGGAACAGTTATCCAGAAAAGGGTTAAAGTGCTGCACAACGAGGAAACCTACACCACTGGAGAATTTGAATTTCACGTTTTCATCGGTGAAAATAAAAAGCTAACAGAGTCAGAATATGAACATTTTTGTCGACTTCCAAATTCTCAACCTTCTGAATGTTCAGACGAGGATAATGATAATATAAATAATGTAGAATTACCTTCACAAATTGATGAAACTACCAATGTTTCTTCGACTGCTGGTCCACACTTCTACATTGCACCTTGTATTTGTTTTGAGAATTCTACATGTTTTGAAATACCAACCAACTCTTCAAATAGTACATTATGTTCGTGTTCCAACATCAGAAATGAGTGTAATCTAAAAACTCAGACTACAACTCAACTACCGATGCCAGAAGAATCAGAAAGTCCAACCTCATGTAGGGTTAAAAGAGGTCTCACAAAAAAATCTCGTCAGACAAGTCAATGGACTTGTTTCGTCGATGCTTACCAACTTCAGACGTAAGTGTAACTTTATTTTATAAATGTTCGGGTACATAACCAAGCGGATAGCTTTCCAACTACAATATAAACTATGCTTAATATAACGTTGTCCTTTATCTACAAGATTTAATCGCAGCAGAACCGTTCTTATTGGAATTCGTGCAATACGAAAGGCAAACATGACAGTTCCTTTGGATTCTGTAACAACTGTCAAACAGACATCAAGTTCAGCTAAATTACAGGACGATCAAAAACCGTCAATGAAAATGCGTGAGTTTATGTTAAACACTAAGTGCTAGAAAATTAATAAATAAATATTGTGTGTTTTACGTTTCATTGCAGCAAATAGTGAGTACGTAATTGTTTCGTACAAGGCAAATATTCGCACTGCTGGATGCTATTTTTTTAACGAAACAAGTCAAGACCTGGAACTTGGAGGATGCAAGGTTTGAAATGTGCAATAATTTATTTTGTCGAAAAACTAAATAAATAACAGAGAAAATATACCTCGTTTTATTAGAACGATCAATATATAAAAGTTAAGTGAATATGTTCAAAAAACTTTTGGCAGTAGAATTGTTTTTAAAGTATTTTTGTTGAACATCTATCTGCAAGTTTTTAAAAAAGCAATGACCTATTTGTAATTGCGGTTCATGTTCACTGAACAATATAACAAGGCAAATCCTCCAATACAACCAATTTCAGACTGCATGTTTATGTTTACATTGATTAACATTGGTTTAATTTTTGCCTACGGACCAAGATCTGAAAGGCCAACAACTTGTCGATTTTGAGATGACATCAATGTGTCACCAACAATCGTCTTTGGGATGCTGACCATTACCAGTTTAACAATAATTCTACGTTATAAAGATTGATAACAGTCACCTATGTTAGTGTTTCTATCTCAATAAAAGTCGATTACTGAGCATTAATAATCTCCACCTGAGATATGAGAACTCGTCACTACTGACTTCAAGGGCATATGTGTATTCTGAGATTTACTCTGATGAGATATTAGCAATGTTGCAATGAACTTGTATTGGTAAATTTGCATTTTAGAAGTTGTATCCTATTTGGTAATTTAATAGATAGAAACATAGCGGTGACTATGGCCGATGCACTAAATTAGACTTAATTACAAAAATTACACTTTTATAACTTTCATATACGTAAAGAAAGGCTCGTAACAAATTATTATTATATAATTTGGAATTAAGATAGGAGGTTATAAAAAGTTTTATTAGTGCCTTCTACATTTTTATCATATTAAACATAGTGCGTTATACACATGCGTGCTATAAGGACAATGAAGAATATTTAGGAGAATATTTTGGAGAATATTTAGGATATATTTAAAACTATTTTCATCTTTGTATATGTTATCATTTAACTTAACTAGCTACGAGTATTAACTTTGAATAGATAGTATCTCATTACAAAATTAATACAATATAGACATTAATACATAATTTAATTCATTAAATATTATGATCCGTTTCTGAATTCAAATTATTTTATTAAAATTCAGAAATTCTATTATTTTTAGGTGGCTGGCTGTTCCACAATTTATTCTACACAATGTATATGCACTCATTTGACCTCGTTCATGACGAGTGCATTTGTTCCTCCAATACAAATCGATATGGGTGACTCAGCCTGGCTCAAACTGGACAGCAATCCAATCGCCTTTGCTCTCTGTCTTTCACTCGTCTGCTTCTGGTTTCTGGTGGTTATTTGGGCCGGAAAGCGGGACAAAGACGACTTACTGAGAGCGGGAGTTGCTCCACTACCATGCAATGATCCCAGAGACCCATTTGCTTACGAGGTAATAATATAGAAAAAAAATTGTTTTAGCTCGAGGAAGGCAAAAATCTATTTCTTTTGGTAATAATTTAATTTAAAACTAAAATGTATTAAAATCAAAAAAGATTATTTAAAAATATTTTCAAACAGTCCAACATTAATAATGCATTTTTTTAATGACTGCGAAGTAATTTGTATATTGTTTTAATAATTATTTTACATTCTAAACTGCAGCTTTTCTATGATGTGTTATTAAAAAAATCTATTCGCCTTTAATTGCATAATTTTAAACACATTTTGTTTAATTGTCATATTTGTGTTTATATAATTTATTTAATCTTTTTATCTTAATCAGATAACAATCTGGACAGGACGTCGTAATCATGCAAATACGACCGCCCAAGTGACCCTGGTTTTATCAGGTGAAAATGCAGAGACGGATCATCGACTTCTTATTGATACCGAAAGACCATGTCTTCAGCGTGGAGGAGTGGACGCATTTCTACTGACTACACCCCATTATTTGGGACCTTTGATGAATTTAAGGTATTAAATTCATATTATTTAAATGTCTACAGTGTTTATATAAAACTTGACTTAATTTTTGTTCTTCAGGTTGTACCATGATAATGCAGGGATTGACCCAAGTTGGTATTTCAGTCGCATGTGTATAGAAGATCTTCAAAACGGTCGCAAATATTACTTTTTAGTGAACAGATGGTTTGCAGTGGACCAAGATGATGGAATGGTAACATTTATTTACTTATAACGTTTTCTTTAACATTGAAATGATTATTTCTTCGTCCTTTCCAGATCGATCGCGTGTGTCCTGTTGCTGGGAAAGAAGAAATCAATGGATTCGAAAATGTCTTCTGGACACGAACAAGCAAGAATATTTTGGACGGTCATCTTTGGTTTTCTGTTGTAACTCGACCAAGTCGGTCCAAATTCACCCGAAGTCAAAGAGCAACGTGTTGCTTGGTGATTGTAATGTCTACGATGATGGTCAATCTTATGTTTTATGGACAAGTACGCTTGTAGAGAAAGTCATTCACATTTTTTCGACACATATATGCTGACATTTTGTAATTTAATTTCTGTGTTTCAGTCGGATAAAGTTGAAAGTCCAAAACTGTTTGAAATTGGGCCAATAAAAGTGTCTCCGCACAGCATTTATCTGGCCACTATTTCCGCCCTCATTGTTGTCCCAATCAACCTCATTATTGTTATCCTCTTCAGAAATAGACGCGATAGAACCGTGTTCACAAGAAAAATTGTACGTCTTACAGTAATATTTTAATTTTATAAAATCAACTTGAAATATTTTACTGTGCATTTATTGAACTCTCATTTTAAGAATCCAGCCGTATCGAATTGGACATGGCAGCAAAATTATATGATCGAAGATGAGAAAACAGTGGAAACCCCGATACCTACTACTAAATCTAATCTTGTAATTAAAACCTTTTAAAAAATATCTTAAATCATACATTTGGTTTTTGTCTGTTTATTTTTATGGTAATATTATCGATATATTATAGATTCTAAAAATAATCTTATAAATATAATTATACTTTCGGTTTTGAATGAGAAAATATAATCAAAATTGTGATGAAAAATAGTTCTCTCAAAAATCTTTAGAATTTAACTTTTTATGATATAAAGAACAAAATATCACACCAAGAGAGATGATAAAAGCTTCACTTTGACCAATTTAAAAATATCATAAGGATATTTAATTACATCATATTAAATATCCTCTATTTACGAAATGATTGTTTCCTTTTGTTTTTCGTCATATTTTCAAGGACACGGTATCCATTCAATCACCCTGTGTCGATCACTTATGCGATCATGAAACAATAGAGGAAAAAGATTGTCCGAGGCCGACATCCCAAATTTCACATATTGTAATTAACTGATTATTTCATTAAAAAAAATTATATTTTGTTGTATTTATTTTGTAACGTTTTTAACTTAGAAAACGGATGAGGAGAAGATTGACAGCGACGAGGTGCAACCGATTCAACTTGAGAGCGATAACCAAGATTCTTTGAAGAGTTTGGATGTAACCACTGTAACACCAAAAAGTCGAAAAGTAAATGATACAATGAATATTATAGAGAATCATATACAATATAGGGAAACATAGTCACAATATATAGGGCAATCCTCATGTAACCAGCAAGCATTCAAACATTATACGCAGTTATTATGATCTATTGTGTAGATTTAAGTTAAATTTTTAATAATCGGCATTCTTTTAATTCCTATTGTATAGGCACTATATTTGCATATTTGAGAGAATAAATATATTATGAGTTCCTTTCTGTCACTAATATCGATAAAAGTAATCAAAAAATTGTATGAAGCAAATGTTTAATAGTACCAAATTTAAAACACATAATTATATATAATTATCAAATTATTTCATTTATATTTGAAACTTTGTTTACATGTTTTCAGTCTATTGTGTACCTATATCATTCGATCGTATTATATTAGACAAATGGTATATAATATGTAAAATATAATCTAGCCTACATTTCAATATTATAATATATATTTACCATTCAGAAACGTGTAACTGAGATCGTTGGAAAAATATTTCCACTGCCTTGGTGGAGCTACATAATCGGTTACATTCTGAGTTTCATGTGCGTTTGTACAGCCACTTTTCTCATGGTGGAATTTGGAGGGGTTCTTGGAGAAGAAAAGACTAAAGAATGGTTGGCTAGTATGATCATCAGTCTTCTTCAGTCCATTCTTCTGATTCAACCAATTAAGGTAAGTGTTGTAATGTGTCAAGTCAATTTATGTACAACACGATCTCAATGACCTATTGTCATTTCAAGTTGTGCTATTGTCATATTAAGCTGTTTATTGTCACATGAAGTGGTGCTATTGTCATTTCAAGTTGTGCTATTGTCACACGAAGCTGTGATATTGTCCTATGAAGTTGTGCTATTGTCACATGAAGTTGTTTTATTGTCATATGAAGCTGTTTATTGTCACATGAAGTTGTGCTATTTTCATTTCAAGTTGTGCTATTGTCACATGAAGCTGTGATATTGTAATATGAAGTTGTGCTATTGTCACATGAAGTTGTTTTATTGTCATATGAAGCTGTTTATTGTCACATGAAGTTGTGCTA
>JAUZNC010025851.1:0-10799 GCA_034780395.1 Vannuccia rotundouncinata | reverse complement strand
TTGTCATATGAAGCTGTGTTATTGTCATATGAAGTTGTGCTATTGTCATATGAAGTTGTTTTATTGTCATATGAAGCTGTGTTATTGTTATATGAAGCTGTGCCTATTATCACATGAAGTTGTGCCTATTATCACATGAAGTTGTGCTGTTGTCATATGAAGTTATGTTATTGTCATAAGAAGTTGTGTTATTATCATTTCAAGTTTTGATATTGTCATATGAAGTCGTGGTGTAGTCATATCGCACTTTGTGCTATTCTTTTATACAATTGTGCTATATATAGTCATATTATTGTGCGGTTAACTGAAAATATATTTTCACTTTGTTGAAAAAATCAAATTGAGAGGTTTTTTTGTAAGGAATATATTTTGTACCACAACCGACGATTAACTTTAAATTGTTCTGATTTTGACTTTTAAAATATTTTTGAATTCAAGTTTACATTTTGAACTTTTTAAACTGACCGAAATTCAAATAAATTTGTAAGATTCTTCTTTCTTTTTAAAGTATGTAATTTTCTGTTCATTTAAAATGCAATTAAATAAAAATTTCAAAAACATATGCTCACGTCCTTATAGTTATGAACACATTTGTTTACCTTTAATTTACAGATATTTATAATGATACTGATTTATGCCCTGGTAATCAAATCACCAGAAGAAGATGTTGACGAAGTAACAAAAGAATTGTTGCTCTTGGGAGTTGAACCCCTGCACAAACCAGTCACATTGGAAGATATTCAAAATCCAAACAATCTTTTAGTTTTACAGGAGAGAAAAAAAGCATCCAGACCTCCACCCGATGAAAAACTTCTCGAAGAAATAAGAATTAAACGGTATTAACCAATATTATATACAACTTTCGATATACAACTTCTTGATAAATGTTCAATGAATTATTTCAGACAAAAAGAATTGGCTACTGCAGATGTGGTCAAAGATTGCCTCTTTTATTTAGTATTTCTCTTCTTTATAACGATAATGGCCTACACAAATCAAGACTATAGGTCCTTTCTTCAAAATGATGCTGTATCAAATACATTTTTATCAGGACGCTATGCTACAAACACAAGTCAGTTATACCAATTTAACAAGGTAACCTAATGCTTCTTGAAGAAAATTAATTACTACAATATTTTATATAAAAACAATATTTTAAATATATTTCGAAAGTGAAAATTTACTTTGATTAAAGTTTATGGTAAATGTTAATTCATTTTTGTCCTAATTGAATTAACTACCACACGTGTAGCCCACTTGTATCTAATGTTCCTATTCACACATAACATTTGTAATTAACGGCAGCTGAATGTAGAATTTAATTTGAAGTATGAAGTAAAGAATTTTTATTATATAATAAAGGGAGTATAATAAATGTCATACTATTTTATGATGTGTTTAACCCAAGTGTCTGTTTAGATTCGGAGCATTTCTATAGCATTATTTAAGCTGATAAATGCAATCTGAAAAATATTTATACAGCTATCTTTTAAAAAAATATGAAAAATATTGAAATAGGCATGTTAAATCTTCGACATAAATTCCATTTTATCAGATTTTATAAAATCCAAAAATGTAAACAATTGATGATAAATATCTAAACTTTACTGATGATGTTGCAACTGTAGATCAACAGTGTGTCCGATATTTATACATACCTCCACAATTCTTTAATTCCGGCTCTGTTCCCCATCCAATGCTACAACGGACAAACGACATGTCCTCTCAATGAAGGCAGAGCCACATCAGATCCGCATCATATTCTAATTCAGTACGCTATGATCAGACAAGTTCGAATTAAACCTAACGGTAAAAACGATACTTTTGTACAATAAATTAACTTTATTAATTAATTATTTTAAAATGTACATGTATTAATTACATTAATTAATTATAACTAAACAATTATATTTTAAATGATTAATGATTTTTCATATTTCAAAGAATATTTTAATTCTTCTTATTATTAATGTAACCTACTTTTCTATCATAGACAACTGCATATTTCTATAAAACCTATTTCTGTAATAACTATTTCCAGACGAATCATGCTATGTTCCTGATGAAATGAGTTGGATGTTTCATAAATGTTACGGAACTTATGATTTGTTTTCTGAGGACACTGAAAAATATGACCCTGATTGGCTTCCAATAAATAAATCAGGTAAAGCTATAAATATATTAGATAAATATTATTAGTAGAATAAAATGTGTATATATAACTATCAAGCATCATACGAAATTTTCTCCTGTTTTACTGGATTTGTTTTGTAAATCTTTCGGCGTTCTTAAGTTTATACCTGACGTACACATACTGATTTTCCAAATAATAATAAGATTGTTAACCAGTCAGTAGCATATTTCATTTTTAAATGTACTATTATAACTATAAATGGCCACTATAACTTGATTAGGTATCCTTTTGCAAAAAACGATAATTGCAGTGATGATTTCTAAATTGAGAAGTACTTTTCGTAATTTTCCTATTTTATTTATTGGGTATTGTACGTTTTTTGATTAACATTTTAATAAGAATAAACAAATTCTCTGAACATTACAACAATTTAATATTACTTTCCCACCCACAACTACATAGCACATTGACCAATCATCAATGTTTCATCTTTCTCAAAATTAACTTCTTGGAACCAGTGCTTGAATAATTTTCTACTATAGTCTAAAAGTATAACAAATATGGATTATGACAAAAATGGTTTCTACATCTTGTACACAATTTATTCAATCGGGCTCCTAAGTGGTTCCAGAAGACTATAAGGAGAACCAGGACTCTCTGAGTGAGGAAGAAAATGATAGCCAAGGAGATGATACATCAAGTCCATTGAAAACTTTGAATGTGTTGGAAAACTTCCTTGTATTTGCTTACATCGGTCTTGATAAAGGATATTAAAGCATCTAACTTCCGAGCAAATGAAATACAATTCACTTGATCAAATCGAGAAAATCGTGGAGTCGAACCTGTTGGATAAGTTGAAAGGCAGACTGTCAATTAGCCCCAATATTTAAGCGATTGAAATGTCTGAAGAAAAAGTGGACCATTTCAAACTTCAAGGGAGTCTATCTATGTAATATCTGTGTAACTAAGGGACGGTATCAGACGGCCAATGTTGGATTTAATGACCAAATCTTTAAAAGGTTAGAGTAAGGTAGAAGTGTATTTTTAGAAAGGTGATCAGAAAGGTATTTTATAAATATAATTAATTGATTTTTACTTTTAAAGTATTCAGTCTGGTTCATAAGAAACACATTTCTTACTAATGCTTGAGGAAGACTTCTATAATATGGAACAGTATTATTAAATCTGCACATACATTCTAATATTGGACACATTTATAAATTATGGTGAAATTTATTAAAAATCGTAACAAAAGATCATATTATCATTTATCTCCATTTAGTAACATTTAGCTATTTATTTCAACTTTCAATAACAAAATATCATGATTAAGAAAAGTTTAGAAACTTTATATATTAATTTGCAATTTTTAAGACAATTTTGTCGAAAACATCCAGATTGAAATAATATAATATGTTAATAAGGACATTTTATTGGTTTGAATAAATGTTATACATTTTAAAATGCTACTGTCAAATTTGAAAGTAGACATTCCATTTTAAAATTATAAAACATCGAAAAAAATTACAATTACTGCAATCAAGATTTGAATGGACAAAATAGCCATAAAAGCGTTTAAATTTAGTCAAATCGGTTTCTGTTTGGATTAAAGTCAAACAATTTGTAAAAATCAATAATCCACGGCAATTTTTTAAAAATGTATTTATAAGATATATAAATAAATAATTTAATAAAATATCAATATCAATATTGGGACCGTAATTCAAGAGCATACATATGCATACAAGAATAGCACATAAAATTAATTAAATCGGTTGTTGTCAATATTCAAATACAATAAAGGAAAAATGGTTGTTGAAAAGGCTAAATTCATCGCTCATGATCAAAAGTATGTCGATGTATCTGTTGAGACTTGTACATAATATAATCATAATGTACACTTTCATTTTAAATGAGTTTATTTTATTAGAAGAACAAAAGAATCCAATGTGGAAGTTCACCAGTTCTCTCATGATGTATGGCTATCCGTATTGGGGTAAACTGGCTACATACGGTGGTGGTGGATATATTGTTAAATTTGATGCGTCCAGAAATAAGGCTCATGCAAAAATTGAAGAGATGCAGGAGAACCACTGGATTGATAGAAACACTCGAGGTCTTTTCGTTGAATTCGTCATCTATAATCCGGCCACTAATCTCTACACTGCCTCCATGATTATGCTGGAGTTTTTCAACGGAGGAGGTAAAATGGGAGGTTATCGGAATAAATTACTGATTATATGAAGCTCAATATTTTACATGTTAATATACTAGTGACAATGTTGAGTGGACTTTCATTTTACTTAACCATGAATAATTGCAAATAAATTTAGAAAATGTAAACGTAATATAAATTATTTACAAGCAGAAATATATTTTTTGTGTTTTTAATTTTTACTATTTACATCCTTATTTTCTTACATATCTTAATAATAGTCAATTAAACATCACTTAGATTAATTTTATTTGTAGGCATGCTAAAGAACCCACAATTCTACACACTTCGAATGGAACGATACTACGGAGTTAATTTACTTTTCTACGCCATTATTGATGGCATTGCGGCATTTTTGATTTTGATGTTTGTGATTAGAGAAATAAAACAATTACACAAGCATGGCAGAAAATACTTTAAGGTAAAATTTTATATTTTCTGATTTTTCAGTGAGTATTTAGCTACTTTTTATTCGCAAAATAAATAGTTTTAAACAAATATATATAACCATTCTAGAATTAGTTTTTATAAATATTCTAAATTTCTTTCAGGTTTTTTGGAATATTTTGGATATCATATTGATCATATTTTGCTTCATTGAAGTCGCGATGTATGCGTTACGATTTGCCACTGCAGAAGCTGTTCATTATTTAATGAAAAAATATCCAACACGATTTATTAATTTCCAAATTGTTGCCTTTTGGGATCAGGTAAGTTTTTTAGTGATAACGTTAATCTTTTCACATGATTACATTTACTTATTATGTGGCACTGCTGATGTGGTTAATGCATATATGAAAATCATAAGTTTTTAAGTGTCCATTCATTATTTTTAGTCGAATCGAGATTTATTGGGTTTCATCGTTTTCACCTTTACAATCCGATTCTTGAGAATTCTCTCCTTCAACAGAAAAATTTCTATGCTCGCTGAAGTGATAAAAGTGGCTAGTTATCCCCTTTCAATGTTTATGATTATTTTTATGATTGTTTTTTTCACTTTTGTGCAAACTGGGTATCTGCTCCTGTTCAAGACCGTAGAGTCCTTTAAATCAGTTTCGCACACGGTGGCAACCCTTGGCCAGATGTCAATTGGTATGTTTTTCAAAACTAAATTTCAATATCTCTAAATTGTGTATTAATTTCAACTGATTACTGATTTAAATGTTTGACGTAAAATATTAAATTCCCCAATTTCTTCAGTGTTAATCCGTCCCATCGATATATTAATTCACAAAGAAAGAATTTACTGAAAAGAATAGGGAAAAAATTAAATGTTATCCGCATTAAAAGTAAAAATGCAGTGACCAACGACAAAGCAGACACCTGAGGATTGTTACGTAAGAAGACCAAAATCCCATCATTTGTCACTGTATGTTAGCGTAGTAGGCGCTACAACAGCTTTTTCCAATGTTGTAAGACAGAAATATTGTTCTGGATCGATTAACCATAAATTACTTATAAAGGGTTACCATTGTTACTACTCGATCAATACATGTCTATACGGTTACTACAACATTATTACCTGGTTACCATGGTTACTATAATATTTTTACATAACTACCATTGTTACTACTTGATTACTTCATGGATACTATATGGTATACTCACATACATGCCTAATCAGTGAAAGGCATTCATTTCGACTGCAACTTAATAGATTACATATTCAAAATGACCGATGTAAATATATGTGTGGCAGTGCATGATGATAAGTTTCTTATTTTCCATTTTCAATACTATAGTATTAAGAGATCCAACAACCATTGACTCATATTTCTTACACGTACTTAATTTGATTTTCTTTAAAAATTTAAAAATATATTCATAAGAAAGAAATAATTATGTATTGATTTATTTTGCAGGTAAATTTGAATTTCACACTTTGGTTGAAGGAGGAGGAAAAATTGGATTGATTTTCTTTTTTATTTACATGCTTTTTGTTGGTTTTGTTTTGATAAACTTCTTCGTCACAATTCTCAACGAAGCCTTTATAATTGTGCGATTGGATGCTTCCAAAAAAGCTAATCAATTCGAGGTTGTGGAATACATTGTCAGAACTATTAGAAAGTTTTTTGGATGTACAAACAAACACGCATCGTCTAAAAAGAAAGATGATCAGATTGACAGTAAGTTATAGTTTTAACAAGTTAAAGATTTTAAATTCATCGTTAATAATGCTGTACCTAAAACAAATTCCTCAATGTATTCGATTCCGTCGTCAAAGTCGAGAATTCACGTTTGGTAAAAGAAATTTAAACCTTCAATCAACATGAATGGGGATGATATTGGAGAGTCAATCAAACACCCCACAAAAAGTTCTCTAAATAAACACCAAAGAATTCATAACTTTAAAAATCTGCTGAAGTTCATTGCAAGCTTGCACGATTACAAGATGCTTTTCGAGATAGAAATTCGTATTAGGTTTCTTAAGGTGTTACTTTTGTAATTAACATAAAGAAATACTAAACTAAGTAAATTCTACAAATCGATCAATAAAAGTTGAACGCATATTTATCCTTTTATATAATAAAATATTCAAAAAACAATTTGTTCATTGAATTTTTACGAAATATTTAATATGGTTTCAAATGTATAATTTTTATATTTGATTTCGATTTTCAGAATTCGAAAATATCGAAATTAAAATTAATTCTGTCAACTGTAAGTTTGACCGTCTGCTAAGTCGACTGGGCGACACAAAAAAGGAATCCTGGGATGTATGCATCCATTAATACATCATTAAAAACATTTCGTTTAATTTTAACTCTATTTTTTTAATATATTTACATTATTCTGTTATTAAAGACATACTACAAATGTGTTTGTTATATATGTATTACTTACTCCGTTCTTAGATGTTATTTCAACTTATAGAAACTTATAATATAGATGTGACATGAAATTGGAAAAGTCGCACTTTTCCATAAGAGGAGAATCTATTGATCCGATAGAGCGCCGCGATAAACGATCAATAACAATCTGAGTATGGAAATAGTACTTTTCTAATGAAAGAATGATATTTTTTTCTATTCAAACTTAAATGTAAATTTTAAATCAATATCTCTATGAATATTTCTGTAATCTGTACAGAATTTCAAATATATTTTATTCGTTTATTGTACTCTATGGATTTTATTTCAATACTTTTCAAAATTTGTGCAAATTTATACGTATTAAAGTTTGAAAAAATGTAATAAATGAATATTCTATTAATAAGGTATAAAAAAGAAAAAACAAGAGTAGGGATAAGAAAAAATTTTATAAGGAAAAGTAATACTTTATTTCTAATACTATTTCACTTTTGTAAAGAAAAATTGACTTTTCTACCTATCCATAGAAAAATTGTTTTTCTAAATAAATATATATTTTTAGAAAATATCATTCAATTATTTATTGGATTTTAAGAATGATTTTGAATTCTGTTAACCAAAATTTATCGGTAATGGGTGCCACCTATAATATTAATATTAATTCTAAAATAACTATCGATATTTCTGCACACAAACAAATTCAACTTCCAATCAGATTGTTGGGTTCTATCTTATTGAAAAAGAATATAACAATTCTTATCAGAATAAGTTATTCAAAAAGGCGTGAAAAGGTACCTGAAAAATAATCAGTCGGTTTTATTAGTAAGTCCGCGCAATTTGATAGCTTAGGTGTTTTTGTGATTACTTAGTTATGAACTATTTAGTACTGTCTTAGAAAATTAGTCATGTTTTATCGTGTCGGTTATTAAGTTTACCAAATCTATCAAAATATGCTAAAGTTAACAAAAATATATTCTTGAAAACAGTTTAAAGATTCATTTTTAAATATAGTAAGTTAGTTTTTGTAGATATTAAATTCATGCATCTTCAAGAAAAGGTTATTCTATTAAACAGATATACAATAGTAAGTTACATTTAACTATTAATGCAATAACTATTTAACTATCACGCAAGCAAAAAAAACTTCATTATCACAAGAAATATATTCATTATCACAATAAATATATTCATTATCATAAAAAATAATTATTATATTTTCTAATCAGTACAATAATGTCAACCGATTCTATGAACATAACTATATAAAATACATACTTTTATGTAAAAAATTCAACAGTATAAAATAATTAAACTTCATTGACGCTACCAGCCAGAGACGCAGGTATGCACCCTAAAACTCGAGCACTCTAATTCTGACATTTTTGAGAAGTGATAGTATTGATAGCTCATCATGACCAACTCGAAAAAGTATTCGATACGCCGCATGCTTCTAAAATTAATTCTTCGTCGTTTCCATGTCCTTCGATATCCATAAGTTCATCTTGATTTTCTCCGTGTCGTTTGACTGCATGAGGGCGCCTGCTCCAAGGGATTGAAAAACGGACCATTGGAAAAATACATTGTATAGAATCTATGTGAACTTATATATGACAAAAAATACATGACCTTATTTTTGTGTTGCTATGAGTATTATTTATGTTACCGTTACAGCAGCGTATCAAGTTTATTCAGGGGGTCCGGGAATAGAGATTAAGGCACTAGAGGAATAGGGGAAATCACATTTTTGAAGTTTTAAAGGGGCTATAATACATTCGAATACCTAAAATTATAGCCCCATAAGTCCATACCTGTTTATCCGTATCGTAGTATGCATCTTATACAGCAGGGGCTAGATTATACTAGACGGGGTTAGATAATAAATAGAAAAACGACATTAATAAATAATCACCCTTTAAATTAATTCTCAGATCATACTCCTATTTAATCCAACATGGCATTTCCCTAATTGAATAGCTAAAAATCTTTGGTCATGTATTCAATAATAAAATGGTAAACACATTTTATTGTAATAAATATAAGTATAGTAAATATCAATTCTTGAATTTGTGTCAATATTAAATAATGATATCGGCATGTTTCGTGATGACTTCCAAGATTTCCCCAAACGCTGTGAACAATTTGTTAATGGTCATCCGCATTTGTGATATGTGAATGTTATACTCTCATTATACATATTAGGTACATAAATATGTGCTATATGCATTACAAATCATTATATTCCCTATATAATTTTAGGTAAAAATTCACCAGTATTTATGACTCACCCGTATTTAGATTTTAAATAAAATTCACAGTTAACCTCCTCCCATGATAAAAAAAACACCATATACAAAAAGTTTATACTAACTCAGATAAAACAAATAAAATGAATGATTTGACCGTAAGAAGATATTTTCCATTAACGTAAAACCTTTTCAATAATTACTTCGTTTGGAGATAACTACTATCTCTGTAATATATAACATAAAAGATTTATTCTTGTCAATCCCTTAGGCACCAGGGCATTAACAACAAACAGAATGTAAAATGATTTATTTGTGCCTAATTAAATTCGCCAATCAAAGTACAAATTGTCTAAACAAAAAAGTAGCGTAGTGAAAAGAAAAGAGAACAAAAAAGAAGATAATGGAGAGTTATTCCTGGTCAGAGTAGTTAATGGGATAAATAGGTTAAGTCTAAAATTTGATTGAAATACAGGCAGTCTAAATACTTTAGACCTAGGGAGTAGAGGAGAGACAAGATGAAGAGAGAGAGAGGGATCATGGGGAGATTGTGGGCTTTCAAATAAAGTTTGATTGCGTGAGAGGACCTTCTTGATTTGAGATTGGGGTAGTTATAAGGGAATACATTGTTGCTGTGAGAAATGATCCTAAGGACACAGATTTGAACGCTCAAGGGGTTTGGATATTTTTTCTGTTTAGACCAATAAAAAGAGGATCGGAGTACTCTGTAAGACACTGCATGCGCGAATACATTTTTTTTTTAGATTTTTAGTAGAGAGGTTGTGTTCACAATGTTTTGAGACGTCTAAGAGTATATAACCGCCTGGCGCAAGTAGGAGTCCTATTTAACATTTGATATTAGCGAACTCCCAATAATTTCATTTTTTTCTTAAATAGGGGATTCTGTGGAAGGACACAGTTTTTTCTCGTAATGTACATAATTTGATTTTTTTTGAGATTGAGTAAAAGACCGAGGTTGGAGCAATGAGTTTTTACGTGATTGATTGTGTTGTTTATTGAATTGTTTATCTCTGCGATGTTTGAATAATGGTTGATGGCACTGGTATCAGGGCAAATTTGATAATTTAGAAGAGGCGTCGAAGTTTACTGAGTTACGAATGTAGACACAAAAAGAGCTGGTGATAGGAATATTAACGAATTAGGACTGTAAACTAAGACACCTATTTGAATATTTTGAATCAAATATTATGATTTTTTGATTACTGCTATTTAGTAAACGATACACTATATAAACTGTACGTGTAGTAAATACTAAAACTATAAACTGTACGTGTGCATCTATAAAAACATTTCAATACTTTACAATACAATACAATACAATACAATACAATACAATACAATACAATACAATACAATACAATACAATACAATACAAT
>JAUZNC010025840.1:0-22589 GCA_034780395.1 Vannuccia rotundouncinata | reverse complement strand
TAAATCTGTGAGGTCGAGGATGTTCAACAACTAAATCTGTGAGGTCGAGGATGTTCAACAACTAAATCTGTGAGGTCGAGGGTGTTGAACAACTAAATCTGTGAGGTCGAGGATGTTGAACAACTAAATCTGTGAGGTCGAGGGTGTTCATCAAGTAAATCTGTTCTCTTTTAAATATCTTTTTCCAAACAGTTGTAGTCCGACAATTTAAAAATTAAATAATAACTGTGGCCAATCATAGTAATAGAAGATAAACCAATTTGATTAAATTTATAACTAATTCACACCACGACTGTGATTTAACTGACTACTATCAATTAACGTCAACTTTCGTGACTTGAGTAATATCTGTCATAATTAGTTTTTTTAATTATAAAATAATTATTTTTCTAAAAGTTGAAAAGAAATTTGAAAATAATAATACATAATAAAGCGGTATAAGAATAAAAATAGTCAATTTGAAAAGTAATCATGTAGAAATTGTTTTTATTAATTAATAAGAACAATATCTACATGATTTCATTAATTTAATGTTCACGTTTTTGGTTTACATTCAAATCAGTTAAAATTGTTCTATATTATTTTAAGATTAGAAAATATTAATAGAAAACTACAATAAACTAAAACACGTAAAATAAAATGAATAACACGAAAGCAGTGAAAAACCATAAAACCACACAACTGATCAATAATAAATATTTACCGCCATTATCCGCGACATTTTCAGTTTGACATTCCGCACAAACTTGAAACAACATTCAGACAAGACAAAGTAATAAATAAATGCATGCAAAAAACTTATGGATCATGAATAAATGCGATACAACTTATGGATCATGAATAAATGCGATACAACTTATGGATCATGAATAAATGCGATACAACTTATGGATCATGAAAAAATGCAAAACACTTACATGATTCGACAGTTTTCCGGGGTGATTTATTTGATCTTTCTTCTCCATGTTTTTTATCAGAAAAGAAACCTAAAAGTCAAAAAATCATTATTTGAATTTAATATTTAGAATTTATAAAAAGCAAACTATCACAGGAAATAATCCTACCTGGCAACATCGCGAATCCATGATGAACATATAAATCTTCGTCCTCACTGAGAGCATCATACTGAACACCCGTGTCCACACACTCTCCAGTCCCTCTCTCCTTCCTACCCACATCAGAACGGGCGCTGTGAAGAGGAGACTTCCTAGGACTGCTCATGGCCGAGAACGGAGCATCCCTCTCGTCGCTATCCTGCCTCTCCAAGGGGTCACTCCTCGACCGCGCACTGATGATTTCCGGCTGGTCCCCTTGGTGACGAGGGGAGGTGAAGTCCGCACGCAGAAGGTGTTGCCCAAAGCGTTGCGCTCGGTCGCTCTCCACTTCATGGCTGAACTTGTAGAGGGAGCGGAGTTGTCGTGAGTCCCAGTGACCTGCCGACTTGCTCCGGCGATGTTGGTCAAAGAGAAGCTCTGGTGGCAGCAGCTTCACTGAAGGATTGCGAGGTCGATGTCCCTGGAAGAGTTGGGCGGTTGTTCCATGAGTCGTGTGACTATTGGAGGTAATTCTACCCTCTTGTCGACAGTCCACATGAAGAAGCGGGAAGCCGTTGTGCATGGACATCGTCGTCGAGTGGTGCGCTGCCCCGGCCAGCTCCACTGTCGGTGTGTCCTGTTGAAGTGGGTCTCGTAAAGACGGAACGTGAAGAAGCGGAAATCTGGAGTTTCGTTGGCGCTCGTCAAACTTAACTTCTCGAGCGCTTACTTTGCCCTGTGAAAAGAGAAGTGAGGCATCTCTCCTCTCCGGGCGATAGTTGCGACGATCTTCTTCGTCACAGTGCAGCAATTGCAGCTCTGATAGAGCTCCTCCCTGGCGACGGTGCAAGGAGGAATTCTCATCGAAATCTCTTGGAGTTGTGCCATTGAGATCGGCCATGAGTTGAGCTCCAGCACCGTGACCAGGTTCATAGAACGGCTGGCTTCTGCGGCTGTCTTGACGAGACGAGCGCTGTTCTCCTCGTGAAATCCGTCGTCGATTTCGGTGACTATCCTGGTGTGTTGGGGGAGCATTGCTGCGGTGACCATTAGAGCGGGCGGTGGTTCGTTCTGTTGCAAACTCAGTGACGGTTATATCCGTGAGGTCATCGCTCCGAGCAGTGGAGACAGGAACGACTTTAGAGTTGCCATTCAAATTCCTGGAGCGGCGAGTTGAGCGGTTGTGGTCGTCAATACCACCGTCTGTAAGATTTAAAGACGTGGAGAGTCGTGTGTTGGGGGGGTCCAGAGCTCCTAACATCGCGTTTACACTGGCTTGTTGGGCCTTCAGTGGAGAGAGAAGAGTTCGTATCTTACCATACCGAAATGACCATTTAATGAAAAAATGGAGACAAAAGGATTTAAATACTAAAAGTAAAGAATTAACTTGCTCAGCTAACCAATTTTTAAATTATTTCTGGACAAAATGACATTAAAAAAATTCTATGGAGTAGTGTAACTTACAGTTGGCAATATCTATATTGATCAATATAATAGGCTGCATTAGTTCTTCTGAATTTATAAAACAAGTTATATTTTTCAGAGATCAGAGATTGTTAAACATATTGTCATACTATAAACTTCGTAGGGATCTCTTTTTATAATTTACAAATATACAGTCTGTTTAACCTGTGTAAATAGTATAATCAAAAATTAATGTATTCCCTATTCACAGGAAGTATTGATATTACTTTTTGCCTCAAGAAAGACCCATTACAAATATTACATTAACTCTAAAAGCTTTAATTCTATCTAAAACAAATATTTTAAGCAAGATTAATTCACATTAAACAGAAAACATTCAGATTACGACCTAGGCAACAACGGATATAATTTCTTTAAGAATTACATTTGTAGCCAAAAGATAGAAATAATATTAAAGTACAACATTTCAAAAAAATTACCTGAAGCATGAGGCGCATATCTTGACGAACCGCCTGCACAACTTGTTGAGTTAGATCTCTGGAATCCATCCCTGTCGTCATATTGTCGTCACGACAAGGGTGCTGGTCTCTAGCTGACCTTGGTTGACCCCCCTGATCAGTTGGGTTAGTTGGGAGGACGCTGGTGATGAAAGGGGTTGAGAGGGGAGGGCGATAAACACGGCCCTCGGAAGAGTGACTTTTCTGCTTTCGTTTTACACGATGAGCAGACGAGACTGAAGACGCTACTGTTGTCTGATGTGAGGATCTTCCACGGACATCAAGTCCTCTGAACAGACCGAAGAAATTGTAGAAAATTGAGGGACACAGAGAATTGATATAAGCGAAGGTTAAGTGAGGCTGTAATGACCAATTGGTGTATATATACTGTAAATATGCACGAAAGAGACGCAATATCTGCAGAGGGAGGCGATTGCTAACACTGATATTACTCAACAACAACTAGGTGTGTACCTCTATCGATCGATAGTAGCCTTTACTGCTTTCAACGTTGAAGGCATCTGATTGTTTCATTCTGCTGTCTTTTATACGCTGTTGTCAACGAATTCTTAGTAGATGTGTGCATCACCCAGAATCAATACAACATAATTGGAACCTTTGTTTAGCTCAAGTTTTCCATTTTAAATTACTTCATATTAAAATGTAGTTTATTAATTGATATGAATTGTAATCAGAAGAACCATTCTGCACTGTTGCTACATTCAGTAGGGTTGCGACACAGATAATTTTTAAAATCTTATATGACATCATCCAATTATTTTTATTTGAACCTCTACATTTGAAATTAATCTTTTATCTAAAATTTAAAAAATTTCAACTAAAATATAAGTTGAAATTATGAAAAATTACCGAAAAAGTAAATAAGTCAATAAATTAGTAAAAGAAAAAATTGATATATATATATGATACAAATGAAAAAATCTACATTATATTTATTTAAAACCAAAACTTTGAAAACAACTTATTAAAGTATCTATCGTTAAAACATCACAGATAAGTTATGAAGTGGTAAAAATTATTTGATGTTCTTCACTACTTAAAGTAATATATCCAAACTTTGGTTAATTCTTAATTAGATAATAGAAATGCCATAAACCATGGATGTGCTATATAAACCATATATATATTATGTTCTATAAGCCATGAATGTGCTAAAAATCATAGAGTGCTATAAATCACAGTTGATTCATGCCGTTAAAGGATTACAGATATTAAAAAATGTCAAATGATATTTACTAACACCATTATGGTGATAAAAGATGCAGAGTTTTATAAATCTATTATTCATATCAAATTATCGTACCCATTAGCTGATGGTTGCCGGTTGGACAAGTGACCTACTTGTCTGTTGTTAACCATTACCATGGAGATCTGTGCGGAACTGTTTGCATGAACGGCTGCAGGGTTGACGGTCAGGCTGGTGATTTCAGCTGTTGTACTCTCAACACTGCGAGCAGTTAACGCCGGCTGGTTATTACTGAAATAATCCCAATATAAAGAGTATGAGAAGATGCTGGGTTTTGTGGTTGAATGCTTACTTGTTCCGCTGGCTAGCAAGTAGGTCCATCTGACGAGATGGTTTCGCTTTCTTCTCGTTGTCTTCGTCTCTCTCTACCGAGGGCCTTTGCACGTTTTTTGACTCCTCTACAAAGTTGGCTAACTTCTTCCTGGCCATTGCTCGAATTCTGTCGCTGTGACTGGAGAGAGACATGTTGCTCTCGTCACTGATCAAGCTGAGGAGGGACTCATCACTCGGGTGTCGTGTGAGAGTTTGACTGGAGTCATTCAGGTGGTCCTGGCTCTTCCTTTGCGGTTGCTTGGGTTTCTCTGGCTCTGCCGGGGGCTTCTGAGCGGCCGGCACTGCAAGCTGAGGGCGTCGACGGTTGCAGACCAGGTTATTGAGACGTTGCAACTCTAGATGCATGTCGTTGGTGTCGTTGCTTGTGGAAGGGTGTTCGTCAGGCTCAGGAGGCAGTGGCTGCACAGAACGACGACGCCTCGATGGTCTTATTGGAGATGACGAGCCTTCTTCCAATGAAGCATGTCGATCCACTGCAGGCACGACAGTTCGACGAGTTCTTTGAGGGCGTTCTACCCCGAAAACAGTATAAACCAAAAGGTTCGTGTTAAGGCGAATTCGCATGGCGGGGCGATCATTCGCTTTGTCCAGAGAGGAACTGATTTGAGAGAACTTGACAGCCTGTTGTCTGTAGGTCCACCGAACCAGCCAATTCATTCTGTCATAAAGAGATTGTTTGTCATGGCTAATATCCACTTCGGTGATGTACGGAGCTGTTTTGTATCCTGCAGATTCGTTCTGTGGCGTAAACATGAGATGTTCCTTCTGCATTTTTATCTTTCCACGAAATTCAGCGAGACTCGTCTTCCGCGATCGTGGTGTTGGTGAGTCACCGCATCCGCCGTTGAGGGAAGCAAAATTAAGTTTGGGCAGTGAGATCTGATCGTCGGAGGAGTCAGTCATGCCACTAATACTGCTGCTTCGTTTATATACATTTCTAGCTGAAACTGGAGCTGAAGTAACCGCCGTCCTTCCGCGTTCGACAGACGCAGAGCGAACTCTCATGGAGACGACCGAACTTTTGGCTTTGACACTGCTGCATCCACTACCTCCACCGACGCTCCCACGACGATGACTGCTCTGATAACCTCCAGGTCTGGGTCGTGGTGAGGGCGGACCACTCTCAGAGTCGTGACCAGAGTCCCCGGGAGCTTTGGTAAAGACTGAGCGAGGAGAAGGCATGGGAGGTCGTGGCGAGGAGCGGGGTGAGTTCATTGTCGATAAGGCCAAATGTGAGGCTGAAGAAAACTCGCGCTCAGCAATGAGGTCATCGAAGCCGATCAGAAGGGGAATATCATTCTGATCACGAGATTTATCGAGCTGTTCTGTCGCCTTGGCATGGCTAACAGAATAGAACATATCGAGAAAGTCAAGGTAAGCATCGCCTGTTTCAAAGGTCCTCGATCCCATGCAAAATCTTGGCTGTTTATTGACTTTCTTAGGTAAGCCGGGCCTCATATCAAAAAGATACTGTTCCAGAATCCCGAATGTTTCGCGTCGTTTGTTCATTTCCAGTTTGCCAAGTTGAAGACGCTTATAATAGTACACTGACAAGGACTCTCCCTTTGGACAGCTTCCTAAAAACTGCGTGCGACGCGATTTCACGAAGTAAGATCGTTCAGGATCAGCCATAAAGTTTTGCCAGCTCTTGAGGAGAATCCGTAGTTTATTGAGAACGTCGGAGCCAAGAGCGGGGTTGTCTTCAACAAAGTCCCATTCGACCAGGAGATGGGCCATTTCCGGCTCTGGTTCAAACTCGCTGAGAACGGAGAGAAAATAGAGCTGCAGGCGGCCGTTGTCTGGCTGTAGAAGATGCAAAAAGGGGAACAGATGCAGGCACCACTCGAGACACTCACAACAATAACCGAGCCATTTCTCTTCTGAATCATTGACATGCCGGTCCCGCTGACGAGCTAGCTGTCCCAACTTGTCGCGAACATGCAGCGCCCACATCATGCCACAGAAGTCCCGATGACAGGCCAATAGCTGGCGCACAGACTGGACACCTTCAACATCGGCGAGACGATCGCTCAGCGCGAGATAGGTTGCGAACAGACAGTTGAGGTCGCGTTCGCCGCCGACAGTTCCTAATCCAGCGTCGATGCCGCGTTGTTCCGCTTCTATGAGCTGTTGTGCATACCAGCCAGCGCAGGGCAGGGCACAAAAGCCGGCTCGGAGCAGCATGACGATAACGTCATAAGTTCGATATATTGCTCCTCGTATTAACACTTCTGAATTCAGGGCGGGTTTGTGTCGCTTGTCGTGGGAGGGTTGAGGGCAGAATAGTGGAGGTGCCGGCAGGTACACTTCGTCCTGCACAAAGGGGCACAATCTGGAAATTAAGGTTTTCAGTTTGTCGTCGACCAGATATTGAATGATTGGTTCCAGCAAGGATATTCGGGCCATGCAGGCAGCGATAAGAATGTCACGGAAGCCTTGACAGATGTCCTCTCCACACTGTTCAAACTCTATAATTAGAAAAAACAAAGATAGATTCGATCCCGAGAAACGGAATTAAGCAACACAAATATTTACTTTCGTCATCAACGATTTTATCAACGATTGATATGACGTGATTCAGCAGGAGGTTTTCTGGTTGAAGATGATGTTCAAGATTAGCTTTAATCTGTAACCTGTAGTTATAAACATATTTAGAATTAAACACACTAAATTAAAAATTCCTATAAAAATAAGTCATGAATAAAACACCTCTGTCCTGAAGACATCTCCTCCTGACTAGCTAGTTTGGTAGCCCAGCCAAGCACAGTAGCAGTTCTCCAATCACCTAGTTGTAATGACAACCATGTAGCTTCCTCCAAAAGACCGCCGAGTAGCAACCATTCCATGCAACGCTCCACACTGAAGACTTCTCCCAGGCCATCTTGTCGAATCAGATTGGTTATTGTTGAAGAAGAAATAGTAATACGGCGACAGACTGAAAAAATGATAGCATTCAATGTTATAAGTTTAAAATTATGTTTTCTGGTATATTACTCACTAGTAGTAAATCACAATAATAAATACAATCTTTAAGTATTATAATAAAATCAAACAATTAAACCTAAAATGCAAAATAAAGTATAAGTTATGGAGTTAATAGTGGCTTACCGTCTTGCTGTTGAGCGCTGGTTATTGAAGGAACGGGTCGAGGAGTGTGTGGAGGATAGATGAAAATGGACGAGTTTGTAAAATAGGCCGCCATGAAGCGACCCATAGTTCGGACAAGAGCACTGCGTCTACACTGAAATACCTGCCACTGAAAAAGTAATCGCTTCTTATATAGTGACAACAAATATTAACAAAATTCTAGTTTATTCCCTTTATAACAAGCCACACCCATTTTTCTAAAGAATCAGTGATAACTGCTTACCTTATCATTAAACTGACTTAGAAATGGTTGAAGAAATGAGAACTCCCCGGCCGTGAGTGTTGTATCTTCTGAGTCGAACATATTGGCCACCAAAGCTACCAAGTTGAGCCCACTGAACAAGTCCCCACGAAGCAAGGTCAAGTAGAGAACAGAATGCAGAGGATGAGACAGCAACCGAGAGGAGAGATGTTTATCTAGAAAAAAGCAAAATAATTATTAGATTAATTTGTTTAAAATAAATCTTTCCAGTTGCCCTGCTCACCATGTTGACCCATATTAAAAATAGCTTCATGCCATTCCTCCATTGCTTCTTTATCCTTTCCTTCCAGAAGAAATTGTTCCGCTTGAGTGAAGTCAATTTCCACGGCATCCTCGTCAACAGCAGAGGACGAATGCACTAGACACTTCAAGAAATGGAGGCTCGTTTCGTGTATTTTATGAAGTTCGGGTCGACATTCATCTCTTCCGATTCGATAAATCAGAGAGGAAGTGAGTTTGTTCAGTAAACGCCAAATTGGAAACAATCTACAAAGGAATCAATATTCTATCACACAAGTTTGAAATGACTAATTCCTCTTCCTTACCCTCCACTTTCATTGACAGTAGTCGAGTGTTCCTTCGTTAAAGACGGCCGTAAGGTATCGACCAATCTTTTGGGCCAACGGTCAGCCACAGATCCCGCTGATTGACCAACCACAGGGCTCCACGTGTACACACCCGATAGGCAGTTCTGTGCCGACTGAGTCATTCGAGTTACAAGCCCGAGACAGTGTTCCGGTGGCAGAGAGGTGTGCAGAGGCTCACAGAAGGCTAACAGCCTGATCACCTCGCGAAGAAACCGACTGATGGGGCGTAGACAACTTTGTTCCTCCCAGTCAAGACCAACAAGACTGAATAGCTCAGAGAGCTGAAAAACACACGAAGATGAAAACAACATTATAAAGAACGGCAGCTGGATGATGAAAGACCCTACCTGAGCACCCAACTCTTCTAACACATAGATGAGCGACTCTTCACCCTCGAGTTGGTCTGCATCGGCCAACGTGTCCACTAAGGTGGTCACCATTCGATACCAGACCTCCAGGATGTTATCACACAAGGCGTCCTTAACCGCCGCTGCCTCTGGCCCACCCCCACGACTTGAAAGAACAAAGCCCAAAGCCCCGGTCAGGTGATGTCGCGCCTTCCTGAACCAGGTGTCGGGGTCGCTCTCATCGCCAAACAGACTGTGACGTCCACTGTCCGAGTATTCAGCCCCTGTGAGCACCTTTAAGTTTGAAGCCGAACCACTGATCGAGCGCAAATTAGCGACGCTTGTCGACTTCCTTTTGTGCGCAGAATCCGGCACATAATCTTCCAGGGAATCGCAAGAGTCACTCTCAGATCCGGAACTGTTGGCGTGGTTTCTTGGTGTGAGGGTGTTGTCCTGATCCTCCGTTGATCGAAGACTGGCTGTCCATTGAGCTACTCGATTCATCTGATCTGAGCTGAATTCTTGGCAATCCTGTGGAGTGTCATCAATGAGAAATCGATTATATGAGTAATCAGGCCGCCTTGCTACAAACAGAAGACTCACTTTGAGACCGGACTCCGTAGATCCAGCGGGCGGTCGGATATCTGGATCAAGTTCCGTCAGAGCTTCATAACACGAGGATATCTGACCGGTGACCAAACCTGCTAAGGGTGCCGTCAGTGGAAGTCGAAACATGCAGATCTGAGTTCCGTCAGAGAAGAGGAAGACTGGTTGCCGGGGATGAAGGACCAGAGAGAAGCGCTGAGTGATGCCGGAGTGGCCGTGATAGCTGCCGTGAAGAAGAGAGAAATTAATTGGGTTAATTATAGAGAGTAGAAGCAGTTAAAGAGACAGAGGTTGCCTACTTGTCCGCTAGAAATGGATGCACAGGAAGAAAGTAAGATGGACCCAGATTTACACAACATCCAGAGGACTGAAGCATGCAAGGACTCCCCAATCGCGGAACGATACATAGAAGGCCGAGCCCTGATATACCCAGGATGTAGGAACCACTTCTGTCCCATTTAATGTCGACCAACCAAGTATGACTGCAGTAAATAGATACAATGACGAATATATTCACTGAGAAATAGAGTTAATCATTCATTTGAAATAGTGTTACCTAGATTTCGGTTTATAACTGTCCCCGACTCCCATTCCAAACATTTGTTTAGCCACGACAAGGGAGGCCAGAGGATCACAATGGAGGAATAATGTCTCTGCCGGCCTGATATGATTGACAGCCAATACGAGCAGAGGAGATACGGGGGACATGGCCAATAGCAGAGTGCCACGTAAGAAGCGATTATCGAGGGCTGACCTGTACAAGGGGAACTTTGACGAGCACCATTGAGAGGATAAAAGACTGAAGTAAGAGAGAGAGATATTGGGAGATGTTTAAGAATAAACAATAGAAATAAAGTTGTTAATTAGAGAAATGGATGGATGAGCTTGCCTGGAACCTTGAAGTTTATCATTACTCCAGCGAACAACAAGACTTTGCAAATAGATGTGTTCGTCCATCTTGTAAGCGAGAGATATTAAGGTGCACGGACCAAGAATCTAGAAATAAAGATAACGTTTTAATTAATGTTCTTCTCGAATAATAATACTCATTTGATCAATTCTCGAGACGCACTTTGTTTTGATAATACTGAGCCGTAACCACAGTCTCTTGATTTTCTTCCAAATTGGGAGCACAATCTCCCTCGGGCCAGCGAACTTTGTGCCAAACTCCGCCTCCATTGCTAACTTTACACTCCCCGCTACGTTCCCAGATATAGATCTGAATCAGGTCGAGGATCAAGACAATATGGCCGGCGTCATCATCGCCAACATAGAGGTAAGGTTGACTTCGACCTTTTCAAAGGCAATTCAAAGATCAAGTTTCACGTTAATGTAAGCTATAATAACATTACAAAAAATTAACTAACCATTACTAAATGCGTTTGAAAATTCTGGAAGATGGTGGATTGTTTCTGTGGTATTGGAATCAGGCCAATAAAGAGCTATGTCCCCATTTTTGAGTAATATTCCAACACAGAGTCCTCCACAAAAGGATTCCGCAAATAAAGATTCTTGTAAAAGTTTCGGAAGAGGATCGGCCGACTTCTTCTTTTTCTTCCCAGAAGTTTTTCCGGAAGGTAAGAACAGAGTAGTGGTATTCTTACCCTCAAAAATTGCCAGATACTCTTTGTTCTAAAAAATAAATATTTTTTTCGGTTATGAAACTAGCGGAGTTGCACACAAATCTTAGTCAGTATTTACAAAACCGATCCAGCGTAATTTTTCCGACGAAGTTTTCTTTTTTATCTGACAAGATGATATAACTTCCAACTGCAGATCCATCCCTATAAAATAAACTTGAGATAAAGCATCAAAATAATTTCAGGATCTATATTTTGTTATATTATTATTCAATAAATATATAAAGAATCAGAAGTATTATACATACAAATAAAATTACGAATATAAATTAATTAAAACAGAAAAAACGTTAAATATTAAACTAAAAAATGTAAAAACAATTTATTAACAACTCTATTCACTTTAATTTCCGCAGTATCTAGAAATCTTTCTGCACACTAAAAAATAAATGAAAATTCTTTGAACACAACCAGAGGATATCATTAGATTAAAGCCGATAATAAATCATTAGAATAGTTGCATATATATATATATTTGTAAACTAGATGAATTTAGTATATATATATAATCAATTACTTTTGAAGAAAGGTTAATTTATTAAAATATATAGAATTTGCAAAATATTGAGACACACAAAGTTAGCAAGAAATACAATCAGAAGCATGTTCGTTAGTGAATCAAGGTAAGGAAATTGCTAGATTAATAAAGACTGTGGAAATAAAATATTCATTTTACAAATATTTGTTAATGCAAACCATTCTATTAAATTCAACCAATATTATTATAAAAATTTACCTCATGACACCCTTATCATGCCAAATACTAATTTTCTGAAAACATAATGTTAATATGACAACTGTAAATGTAATATTTACTTTGCAAAAATGTTATAACAAATATTTGTTATTTTTAGATTAAATACGAGTAAAAAAAACTGGAAAATATATATGAATATAAAATACAATTTTTGACAGAGAGCATATAATGCATGTAGCAAATGTAGAAACAAAATAATTAGTAAGATAAATAAATTAACTTTCAAAAACATTGCAACATTTATTTAATTAGTATTTTCATTGAGATTTATAATTATTTGAATGATCTAATTGCTGCATTATATAATTAAAGTGTTTAGAATATGACAAGAATATATAAATTGTAAACAATTAATATAAAATTAATATGCTAAAAATAACAAGAATAGAACTTTGAAACTGTTGGTATAATTTTTTTGGTATGGTGGTGTTGAAAAATGGTTTTGGTAAAATGCTGTTGGTATAATGGCATTGAAATATCCACCAGCTATTTGTTTCTAAAATGATTAATGTTAATGACAATAATTGAAAATTATTTATTCAAAATGTTTTTTGTCTGAAAAATATAATTTCTCACTTAAAAGCAGGTGATAACTTGAATTTTAAAACATTATGAGATAACCTAAAAAACTGAATGCAAAATATTTTAAGTAATGGCCACAAATTAATTATGTGCATGTAATAAAATTATGGCCATTAAAAAAATCCTTTCAAATTTGGCACATTTATAGCAGTGATTAAATAACAGGGGGTTGTTTCTCAAAGCTCAAGCAAATTGCAGCTTGTAACATACAAACTTACCACTATCATACCATCATGGAGGATGAGCCTTTCTCGACTTGCTGGTAGAGCACTTGTAATCATTAGCATTTCTATTGGTCAACAAATAACTCATTGATTTACTCTGAAAGATTTACCTTATTTATTGGATATTGAATATATGGTATAGGTGACTTCTAATGCTTTATTTCTTTGTTGAGGGAATACCATTGAATGCCTACTCAAATATTGGTTATCAAAAAGAAACTAGTCTAATTAAGTATTGTGTAAAATTTAAAACTTGTAATTATATAAATCAATGCTCTACAAATAATAATAGGACAATAAAATTACAATAAAAATATTAAATCTAATCAGAAATTTTTCTTTATTCAGAATATCAATAAACAAGAAATATTTTATTCATCATTTTTAATAAAAATAGATTTTTGAGAAAATATTATAAATTAAAATGACTTATTCTATTAAAACATATTATATATTCTTAAACATTTATTATATAATTAATTAAATTTTGATAAATAAAATACTATTATTTATGCAAATAAAACTAAATATGTAAATAAAAAAAAATTGTAAATAAAACACAAAATAATCTAATTTATTACTATAAAAATATAATTTCATAAAAAAGCAAATTTTGTATATATCTATGTTATCTATGTACATATATTTTATTGTTATCTGCATTAATATGTGTGGTCTATGTTTAATGACAGTAATATTCTATGAAAAATTAATAAATCCCCACTAAAAATTTATATGACCAAAATAACGAAAAAACTTAAACCTAAAATATGCACTTTTTCTGATTTGACCTATATTATGTATAATAAACAGTTATAATAATGAGAATGATTCTCAATAATTTTTTTTTATTCATTGAGATTATCATAATAATAAAATAAAATAACATAAATAAATAGACTTTAGTAAGTTAAATAACTTACTAAAACAAATTATTAATAAATAAGTTAATCTCAGGCTGTTATTACTCCAGATTATTAGAAATATGAGTTTTGAGAAACTACCCCCAGTATTTTAATCCCATTATTAAAATTTATATAAAAGGTTATTAATTTAAGATGTAATAAAATATCACATGTCATAAAATTTGTCTTTGTTAATTTTAAAAAGAAATTATATAAATTAATAAAGAAAACAAATAAATAAGAATTTTATGATATTTACACATCTTTGTTATACTTATGCAGGGATGAGATTGAGGTTTAGTGAAATCTGTAGGAAAAAAATCTGGAAGACTCGATTATTAATCAAGGGTATAATGGCTATGCAGGAGCATAGGCTATAAAATCATCACCATTCTAATGAAATTTTTCAGGTTTTAAAACCTAGAATGCATCTAAGGCCATATAGAATCCTCAAATATTTATCTGAAGATCTACAAAATTAGTTGTTTTTGACAGTGCAGTTTATGTTTTTTAAGGTAATTAAAACATGAAACCCCCCTTCCCCATATTTTTAAACCCAGATTTAAACAAATTACAAAAATGATCATTATTACATTGAAATTCACATAATTCCATGGAAGAATCTCATCCCTGATAATGATAAATAAAAATAATTTAACAGATCCAAAATAAAATACAAAAATATTTAAATAATAATAATATGAATATTTATATATAGTGTTGCATATTGAAAGCAATGTCCGTAGCACTACAAATATGAAAGAAAAATATAATAATTATAACTAAATTACTAAATGTATATATGAGTAATTATAAAAAATATATAAATGATAGATGTAAGCATGTGTAAAAACATAATGAAATCATAATAAAAGTGCTGAAATATTGTTTGATATCATATATCTATTAGACAACTTTTAACTAGTGAAATTATTTGTGAATAATTTTTAAATTATGAAAATGGATTCAAATATTTATAAACAGTCAAAAAAATGTAAGCAAAATGTTATATGTTTAGATCAAAATCAGAATATTAATTGTGTGGGCTAGAGGTGCTAATTAAAATTTTATGTAAAGTGCAAATGGGAAAATTTTACTTATACTTTAGTTTTCATATCAATCAGATGTTGTATTCTCACAATAATAACCTGTTGAAAGCATTACAACCCAAACATATCAGTAGTTCACATGCAAATTATGGCTAAATTGACTCAAACATTTTTGAAAAATGAGCAATGATAAATCATTGGATGCATTTTACAAACTTTAAAAAAATAACATTTCCTCATATGTTATAACTATGCATTTACTATTCTTTGTATTGTAGATTCACTCCTCATTGATTTATCACAATATACTAGTGATCTACCAAATAGTATCATTTAGTTATTTTTCTATATTTTGTTATTATTTAGTAATTATAAATATATCTTATATTCATTATGATATATAAATGCATTACAATATACCTCTTTAATGAAAATAATTGTATTAGATAAAAAAAATAGTTAAAATATATTTAAGAAAGTAAAATAAAAAAATTCCTACTTGCAAGGAATCCGATATTAATAATTATTTTTCAGGTATTTATAATAAAAACAATGCGACATTTTTGATTATTTCAATTACCCGGTGTTATTAAGCGTTCCTGTCAACAAAAGCGGTTTTATTAGTAGATATTTAAAACAAAAATGATAACAAAAAAAGAAGAAAATATCACATTATATAATTAAAATTAATTTTAAAATATATGACACGATGTAGTAATTTACTTTGTTATAAGACTTTGATATTACATTCTTGTCTAATCTGAAACTGAATTTTCCAACAATTGTTTAATAAATCGAATGTATATAAAAGGCTGTTCAAAAATGACGTCACGCAATTTTGGGCCAAGTTTTACTCCCTTCCCCCTTTTATCACGCACAGTCACAAATTTCAATACCACCTTTAGAAAAGACGTCACGTTAGGTTCCACTCCCTTTCTTATACGTTCCCAAAAAGTCAAAAGAGAATTCCTTTCTTTTTAATCTGTACTTTTCAGATGCATCTAGTTTAGACCTGACTTCTATAGTGGAACCTTTTCTGCCGATTTTTTAAATTTCATTACATAAGGCGATTACCTCACTTTGGTATTTGCATTTTTGTAAATTATGGTAAGCATTGCAGTATGCTTTAAAAATGTCTGATTACTACTGTCGAAAATCAGACATAATTTCGAATAATTTGTGAATCCGCATAAACTGTAAATTTGATAATTTAAAGGAAACAATGTTCTTTAAAAATAGAGTAAAGATAATACAACAGAGTTATCTTTCTCTATTGCGTCTTTTACAGGAATGTTTTATGACGTCACAATTTTGGAAATCCCCTCGATCACGGATTTATCAGCGTGACGTCATTTTTGAGCAACCCCTAAATTTATAATTACATTAATACGATATATATTTTATAATGTTTAATATTGAGAATAGAGTCCACTGGACCCTGCGACCTTTATATCCCCTGTCAATATTTACATGGGTATTAAAATAATACGTGACATTCATGTAAATTTATCATTAGTACGGGCCTATCAATGAAAACATATCGCAAAAATATCAATAAATATCCTATAAATTGTTTGCTTTACATTTCAGACATTATTATAAATTCTATGACCTTTATATACAACTTTTTAAATAAAAGTTTTTTATGCCATACATATATATACCTAAATTTATTTAGTTATTATAATATTTGAAATTGCATTGACATAGAACCTTTATGCTCGAAATTTTAAATTTTTTGAACATGAATAATGCATGAAAATTATGCAGAAAAGATTTTTTCCTAAAAATACCGTGATTGATTTCATAAATATATATTCTACATATTATTCAATACGTTTTAAGTGGTTAGCGAATATTCTATCTTCTTTTTTTCAATCAAATAAACCAATAAACTTGTGCAGGAAAAAAACAACTTTAAAATGTAGTTATAGTATTTCAGACAATTATTTGAAGAAAATCATTTCATCATACTTACATGATAAAACCAAATATTAAATACAATTGAACGAATATTGCAAGTTATGATAACATGAATAAGTTGACAACAAGATCAGTATAAACAATTCAGAAAAATAAAGAGAAGTTTCATGACTAAAATATACACAAGGATGATTGTTCTTCTTAAGTTGGAAGAGGAATAGTTTCAGCAACAATCTTGAGAATATCGGAGGTGCGAAGACGCCAGTTTTTAATATCCTTGCTAACTTCACACCACTGTTCACCGTGATGTGGTTCAGCATTTGAGCAGCGCTGTTCAATGTCGCTTTGTTGATCCTACAATGATTCAAATAACAAGAATGTAGAGTTAGATCTATAAATAAACCTCTTTTAGATCTATAAATACCTCAGTTCCATTCTGACACTCAAACTTGTAGTAATAGGCCCAAGCATCCCCAAGATCAGGATCCAATTTTACGGTACGTGTGAACCATCCACGTGCTTTTCGTAACATTCGTTCTGACCAAAACATGCTGCAATTGAAGAGTATGAAACTTGTATCTTTCAATAGAAGTACGTAAACTAATAAGTAAGCTCACTTGGACACTGCAAGAAGAACATGAGCATCGTGTTCACACTTCTTCAGAGCGTCACATGACTTGGTCTTCCTTTGGGCACGTGGCACCATGAATATAGACTCTGCCCAGAGCAATCCAGAGGTTGGACACTCTTGCAGAGCTTTGGACATGAGTGTGTCAGCAATTGAGCGCATGTTGGCCCGCACTTCGAGCCGAATAGCCTCCAACCTTAGAGAGAGAGAGAGAGAACGTGTTCTGACACAAGAGGTCAGCTCAATCGATATGACTGTTCAACTCACCAGAGATCCGCATTTTTGGGGTTTTTGGAGCGCGCTTTTTCTAGTACAGACCTCGACTTGGTGAGATGAGTCAATTTCTCCTCCAATTTGGACAACAAGGTCCACAAAGGAATGCAGCTGGGATTCTTCTTAGCCTAAAGAGAGAGAGAGAATCGTTTCATATGAACTGGTCTCCTGTTGACACGAATAGCAGCGTCCTACCCCCTCCTTATAGGCCTCTCTGGCGGCCTCATGAGACCCCATCTGGTCTTCTATCTGACCCAACATGATCCAGAGCTTCGGGCAGCTGGGATAGCGCTCCACAGCTTCGAGAATCAACTTCCTCGACTCCTCCAGACTGCCCAAACACCACTCCAGGCGAGCCGATTTCATCCAGACCCGAGCGGTGGAGGCACTGGACCGAGCCTTGGCCAGAAGTCGTCGAGCTCGCTCAAATTCGTTGTTCTCGCTCTCGAGTTTAACGGCCGCTAGCCAGATCTCCTCGGAGTTAGGGTTGGCTTGGAAGGCGCGAGACAGGATGGATCGAGCCGCGGGAACATCGTCCTAGCAGAGACATCCATTCATTAACGAGGACTGTGTTAGCTCAAGATATGTTATCACAAATAACTTACAGCGAGCCACTTAGACTTGGCCCCCATCAACCAGAGGACTTCAGCCTGGGGACAGTGCGATACAGCTCTCTTCAAGAGGACCTCCAATGTCTCTCTATCGGGAGAAAAAATCATTTTAGAATAAATTCTCGCTCGTATCAGAAGTAGAAATGAAGAAAACTAACCGAGTTCCATGATTCTTCTCAAAATAAGCCGCCCTCAGCCAGATACTCTTCTTGCTGGGGAAGTGGGCCAAAGCACAGGCGTAAATACTGCGCGCGCATTCCTTAGCGGAGTTGGAGGCACACGAATCGGCGTCCTCCATCCAGGTATGCTTCTTATCCTGTTCTTCCAGGCTGTAACCGATCACCGCTTTACTGAAAGAACGCAAACACCGTTCAGAATGCACAGAGAAGAACCCCAAAGCTCTCTCCCTCCCTCACATAATGGCCTGAGCTGTGTGAACACTGCCGGCCTTCTCCGCCTCCTCAGCATCCTTGATCCACTGATCTCGGTTGATCTCCACCATGTTAGCCTTCAAAGAGGACATCGCTCGCTCCACAATCTTGTCCACCATCGTCAGGTTTCCGTTGGCCTCCTCCAGCTTGGCGGCAGTGATCCAGATCTGCCGGTCCGTGGGAATGTTCTCTCGAGCCCTGTTGAGCACTCGACGGGCCTCCTCGTATGACTCGAGCCTCGCTAGCGCCAACCAGAGCTCCACACTGGTGGGACAGCACTCCACAGCTCGGCTCAACATCATCCTGGCGTCGTCCTCTTCCTCAAGCTCAACCGACAACTTCCACAGACGAACCGAATTGGGGACTTGCTCCAACGCTGAAACCAAGCACAATAACTCAAAGTTCTCTTCATAAATGAATGACTGAAGGAGCCGCCCAACTTACCCTTTCTATAAACCCTCTTCTTGGCCTTCACTTCTACCTCCAGCTCGGCCGCCTTTACCCAGATCCTAACGGACTGCGGAAGGTGACGGATGGCCTGAGCAACCACCGCCTTCCCCTGATCTCCGGGCATGATCCGCGCACACTCCAGCCAGATGTCCTCCGAATGCGGACACGTTTCGGTTCCCTTCATAATGAGGTTGCGGGCCACCTGCAGTTTCCCGGCGATCTCTTCAAGACGAGCGGATGCAATCCAGGCAGGAGCGTGCTTGGGGTTGGTCTCGCGGAGAGATTTGAGCAGCAGGCGGGCCTTCTTGATGTCACTGATGTCTCCTCCGTGCTGCGGTATCATGGATTGCAGGTCAGTAAGATAGCCTTTAGGGTCCATCACGGTTTGGCCAGAGACACTGTCCGAGACCTGCGTGAGTTTAATATCCATGAGAGAGGTTCTAGCCTGGCCAATCTTCTTCATATCGATGTCGGCTGCGGGCGTTTGTGATCCTAGCGGAGTGTTCAGGCCGCCGAACATCTGCTCGCGAGCATCAACACTCGTGGATTGCTGTCAGAGGATCAGGAGAGGATCAGAGAAGAGGGGCGCACATTTAAGAAGCTTAACTCTCGTGACTAACCTGGCTGTCGGCTATATTCTTGGCGATAACAGAATCGGGGATGGGCGTGTATCGCTCCGGTCTGGGATTTCTCTGCTTTTTATTGCGGCCATCACCGACCTCAGCCAACGACAGCCAGTCCGACTCGGACACCTGAGCCAAGTCCGGCTTCAGGTCTACGAAGAGCTGCTGGATCTTGGGCCGCTCCTTTCGATAGCGCTCAATCTCTTCTTTGAAGCGTTTCTCTCGATATTGACGACGTCGTTCGTCCATTCGTTCGTCTATGGACTCGTAGATGGCGTCTGCTTCGGCATCGTCTTTATCGTAGGGATCCTTCGCACAGAGGCTACCTCCATATCCAGTAAACTAGAGGAGGACAGTTACAAATATCGTTCATTTCATCCCAAAATGTTCTCAACTGTAGCTAAATTCTGGTCACCTCATCGTAATTTGCATCGTTTAAATCCTCTTCCTCCCCCTCATCTTCTTTCCTTTTCTTGGGGGCCATATGCCGTTCGTCGGGAACATCGTTGGCCTCTCTGGCAGGCCCGATATCGGATCGAGTCGTGAACCCTGTAGCTCCACGACCCAGACCGGGGACATAGCCCAGCGGGGCTGACAATCCAATGAACTCTTTTCTTTTCTTAGTAACAAGCGCTTGCGGGGCTGCCATAGTAACCGTTTGATAACTAAAGATGATTGAAAATATTTTACTTCATGAATTAAGTTAATATTAATTATATTCAATTTCATAACTCAAACAGGTCGAATGTATTTAAATAATTAAATGTTGAATAAAAACAACAATATTGGAAACACTAATCAGACAAATATTAATAGACGCTACCGTTTCTTTGAAACAAAATATCGAAAATGAAATAAACCAGAAGTAAAAGTTGTAAAGAAAGTATTTATTCAATAAAATACATAACAACTAGTGGATGAAGGAGAATTTCAAGGCAACATATTGATAAAGTATTCTGTAACTTCATTGAAACCACAAAATTATTGCAAATGTTTATTAAGAAAGATAAATCACATTCTAATTAATTATAGACTAAAGAATAAATTACAATTGATTAAAAACAAGTTATAAAGAATATGAGATTCAAAAGAATTCATCATTATATACAGTACATATAACTAATTACTGGACGAATAAAATATAATAATACAAGATCACATAAATTAGAAGAAGAACTTCTATATTAAACAGATTATTATAAATTATGTAAATGAGATTTCAATGGACGAAAAAAATGTCATTGGTAAATTTAAGGACGGATATAAATTGGTCAAAAATAAGTTTGGATAACGACCATGGCAGATTTTAATCGGTCAATTTTAAGGACGGATACACATTTCGCTTTAATTGGTAAAATATAAAATTGGACAATGACCATAGAGGATTTTAATTGGTCAAATACAAGTTAAGATAAACATAGCTAATTGTGTAATCTATGTAAGGATTTGCGTATATATTACACAACAATAGAAGTGGATATGATGAGACCTTAATTAGGAGTTTTGCAACTATACTGTACTGTGAACCAATCAATGTTTTTTGCTGTTACAAGTTGTTTATTTTAACTGCAGTAACTGTTTACGTTGCTGCTCTAAGAGTCCTTCTAGATGTTCAGAACGCTGAAGAGCCGCGGTACATTTACTGCGATAGTCAGCAATTTCTTTCTGAAATTGAGCCCGAAGTTCGGCGGTATTCTCCTCTTTTCGCTTGATTGCTTCCTTGACTCTGAAGTGGAACAATTAAAGAGGTGTAAAAGACTTAACTGAAAAGAAAAAATCTAGTCTGAGGTTTGCTAACTTTCTGTGAACCTCCTCCATCTCTGTCTCATTTTCTCTTTGCATACGACGAAGTTGATCCGCCGAGTTTTCCCGTTCTTGGTTGACCTTGGCTCGGCTCTCAGACACCTCCATTTTGAGTCGCTTGTTCTCCTCGTCAGTGGCTACAAGTCGGTCAGCGAACTCCTGACGAATGATGTCTGAGGCGTGGTCGCGCTCACGGTTCAGCTTCTCGTAGAGCTGCCCGAGTTACATAACAAGAGAGGCTTGATTGGAATATTCCAGCCAACCGAATTAATGTCAAACTTACTTGGCGAATATCCTCCGTTTCTTTATCTTTTTGCTTCATCAAGACTTTGAGCCGCTCATTGTCGCCGTCAACTTCTAACATTTTTGCCTAAAGTTGAGCAAATGACACTTTAAAACATTTAAAAAGACAATATAGCAGGCAGCTAAACAAAAACCAACCTTGATCTGGTTATATTTGTCCATAGCTTGACGTTCGGATCGTTCTAATTCGAACATTTCAGAGTCATACTTCTCTCGAAGTCGCCTTAAATGAAGACATTTATAAGAAATAAAATTCCCCTTTTTCAATTAAATATAATAATTCAACAAAAAGGTATATACTACTTACTTAATCTTATTATCCGAATTTCTCTCCAAATGTTCCCTGGACACGCTGTTATCTTCTTCCAATCGTTCAATGACCAATTCTATCTCTCTGTCCCGCTCCAGTTTCACCTTCTCCTTCATCTCGCGCTCTTTGCTCAACAAGTAGGCCTCCTGTTTCTTGAGATATGTCTCCTCCCAAGCCGCCTTCTCAGCATCAAGACGGCTTTTAAGTTCAGCGATTTCAGTCTGAAAAAAAGATTTATAGAAACAATTATTTCTTCCAAAATCGAGGGTGATCAAAAAGTTTTACTTACTTGATGTCTGGATTCCTGCACCTCCCTTGCCTGATCAAATTCCTTCCGGAGGATATCGCTCGCCTGACACGACTGATCTTCAACCTGACCTCGCCATCGTTCGAGTTCAGAGCGTTGCTTAGCAGCCATGGTTGCTAGACGGTCTTTCTCATCTTGTACTTCGGCGTAAAGACGACGGCGTTGAGCTTCTACTGATTGAGTTTCTGCCTCTAACTGACTCTCGTATCTGTCAAAACACCAATAAAAAGAGCTGCGATTCAATGAGAACATTAATAAATCATCA